>JAJONR010009022.1:0-17781 GCA_029582245.1 Solanum etuberosum
GCGAGAAAGTTAGTTTTCAAAGGGTGTGTCTATCACTTAGTCTGAGTTAATGACTCTAGTGTTGAGACACCTCTCATTTAGTCAGTCCCAGTAGTAAAAGAGTTTCCATAAGTCTTTCCAGACGATCTTTCCAGAGTCCCTCCTGAGAGAGAAATAAACTTCGGTATAGATATTCTTCCCGATACTCGTCTTATCTCTATTATGCCATATAGAATGGCACCAGCAGAGTTGAAAGAGTTAAAAGAGCAGTTGAAATATCTCCTTGAGAAAGGTTTTATTCGACCAAGTGTCTCACCTTGGGGCGCTTCAGTCTTATTTATGAGAAAGAAAAATGGTTCTCTTAGAATGTGTATATAGATTACCGTCAGTTGAACAAGGTTACTATCAAGAATAAGTATCTTCTTCTGAGAATTGATGATCTTTTCGATCAACTTCAGGGTGCCACTTGTTTTTCTAAGATAGACCTCAGATCTGACTATCATCAATTGAAAGTAAGAGAAAGTGATATCCCTAAGACAACTTTCAGGACCCGCTATGGTCATTATGAGTTCCTAGTTATGTCCTTTGGTTTGACCAATGCTCCTGTAGCATTCATGGACCTTATGAACAGAGTATTCAAGCCTTATTTAGATATGTTTGTTATTGTATCCATTGATGACATCCTAATCTATTCGAGGAGTGATGAAGATCATACTAGTCATCTCAGAACAATCCTTCAAACTCTCAAGGATAAGGAGTTATATGCTAAGTTTTCTAAGTGTGAATTTTGGCTTGAGTCTGTGGCATTCTTAGGCCATATTGTTTCCGGTGATGGGATTAGAGTTGATACTCAGAAAATAGAGGCAGTGCATAATTGGCCTAGACTCATGTCTCCAACTGATATTAGGAGTTTCTTGGGATTGGCTGGCTATTATAGAAGGTTCGTCGAGGGGTTCTCATCTATTTCATCTCCTTTGACTAAGTTGACTCAGAAAACAATTAAAGTTTCAGTGGTCTGAAGCTTGTGAGAAAAGCTTTCAGGAATAGAAAAAACGGTTGACTATTACCCCAGTATTGACCTTACCAGAGGGTACGCAAGGCTTTGTGGTGTATTGTAATGCGTTTAGAGTCGGTTTGGGTTGTGTGTTAATGCAAAATGACGAAGTTATAGCTTATTCCTCCAGACAGCTTAAGGTTCACGAGAAGAATTACCCAACCCATGATCTAGAGTTAGCTGTCGTAGTATTTGCATTAAAAATATGGTGCCACTATCTTTATGGTGTTCATGTGGATGTGTTCACCGATCACAAGAGTCTTCAGTATGTGTTTAGTCAGAAAGAGCTTAATCTCAGACAGATAAGGTGGTTGGAATTACTCAAGGATTATGACATGAGTATTCTCTATCACCCAGGTAAGGCTAATGTTGTTGCTGATGCTTTGAACAGATTGTCTATGGGTAGTACCGCCCATTTTGAGGAAAACAAGAAAGAGTTAGCAAAAGATGTGCATAGACTTGCACGATTAGGAGTTTGTCTAATGGATTCCAATGAAGGAGGAGTAGTGGTGATGAATGAGGCTGAATTATCATTAGTGTCTGAAGTTGAAGAGAAACAAGACCAAGATCCTATTTTTCTTGAGTTGAAGGCAAATGTTCATAAGCAAAAGTGATGGCTTTTGAACAAGGGGGAGATGGTGTATTGAGGTATCAAGGTAGGTTGTGTGTGCCAAGGGTGGATGAACTTCAAGAGAGAATCATGGAGGAAGCTCATTCTATCCATCCGGGTTCCACAAAGATGTATCGTGATTTGAGATTATTGGTGGAGTAGTATGAAGAAGGGCATTACAGAGTTCGTTGCTATGTGTCTGATTTGCCAACAAGTTAAGGTAGAGAACCAGAGGCCCGGTGGTATGGCTCAGAATATAGAACTTCTGAAATGGAAGTGGGAGATAATCAATATGGATTTTGTTACAAGTTTACCACGGTCTCGCAGGCAACATGATTCGATTTGGGTGATTGTAGAACGAATGACTAAATCAACCCACTTTTTGCTAGTAAAGACTAACATTCAGCAGAAGATTATGCTAAGTTATATATTCAAGAGGTAGTCAGACTTCATGGAGTTTCGGTGTCCATTATTTCGGATAGAGGTGCACAATTTACTGCACAATTTTGAAATTCATTCCAGAAAGGTTTGGGTACAAAGGTGAACTTGAGTACTACCTTTCATCCTTAGACTGATGGCCAAGCAGAGCGCACTATACAGACTTTAGAAGATATGTTGAGGGCTTGTGTGATTGATTTCAAAGGTAATTGGGATGATCACCTACCTCTCATAGAGTTTGCTTCTAGCATCCAAATGGCTCCCTATGAAGCTCTTTATGGGAGAAGATGCAGATCTCCTATTGGATAGTTTGAGGTTGGTGAAGCTGGGTTGATAGGACCAGATTTGGTTCATGAAGCTATGGAAAAAGTTAATACTATTCAAGAGAGGTTGAAAACAGCGTAGAGTCGCCAGAAATCCTATATAGATGTTTGGAGAAGAGACTTAGAGTTTGAAGTAGATGATTGGGTTTATTTAAGGGTTTCACCCATGAAGGGTGTTATGAGATTTGGCAAGAAGGGGAAACTTATTCCCCGGTATGTTGGTCCTTACAGAATATCCAAGCGGATCGGTAACGTGGCTTATGAGTTAGAGCTACCGCAAGAGTTAGCAGTAGTCCATCAAATATTTTACATTTCTATGTTTAAGAAGTGTATGGGCGATCCTTCACTTATCATACCTACTGAAGATATTGTTATTAAGGATAGCTTATCTTATGAGGAGATTCCTGTTCAGATTCTAGATCGTCAAGTTCGCAAGTTGAGGACCAAGGAAGTAGCATCAGTCAAAGTTCTATGGAGAAATTAATTTGTTGAGGAAGCGACTTGGGAAGCTGAGGAGGACATGAAGAAGAGGTACCCACATCTCTTCGACTCCGGAGGAATTCCAAATTAAGGTACTAATCCTTTTCTTGGCATTTGTTTTAAGTTGGCTTGTTGTATTTATATTTTGCTTGTTGGGTGGTTGAGCTGGATGTTAGATGTTACACTCTTAGCCTACTAAGAGTAATCTCATTCGAGGACGAATGTTCCCAAGGGGGAGATATTGTAACACCCCGCTATTTGAAAGAACTAGAATTAGAAAGAAACCATTTTTGGAAATAATTAAATTTGGAAATTTTGGCAAGTTATGCTAAGTATGAGTTTTGGGTCAACTTCAAACGACCATAACTCTCAGAAAAGATGAGTTAGGTGAGCTACAAGATATCAAATGAAAGGTCTTTGAATTATCTTTCCAACTCCACCGAGTTTGCTATTTTCAAGTTCGTATGAGGGAGATATGCCCGTGTGAAGTCGGACTGTCTGAATAAGGAAAGTTACCCAAATTTTAGAGGGGTATTTTGGTATTTTCATTACCCAATTAGCTTAATTCATTTTTGGTAATTACTTAGGGGTATAAACTTAATTGGTTCAGTTTACGCACTCAAAATTACGCTAGGGTTTTAGAGAAAAGAACTCATGAGGAGAAAAGAAGAGAAATGTCAAGATTCGTCGATTTCTTAAGGAATTGATTGGGGATTTCACCAAGGATTCGATCCTACGAGGTATGTGAGTTCACATAGAATTGGGTTCGTTCACCCACGCATCAAACATGCTTATTTCAGTGTAATTTTCGTCCTAAAAGATTGAGGATTTGATGTTCTTGAATTCTGTTCTTGAATTGTTTTCATTCTTGAACTTGGATGGGATTGATGAGTTTCTTGAGATAGTTTTATCAATTGTAAGAGTTGTTTTGAGTTATATTCTTATGTACATGTTTTGGGTATCTGAATCTAAAGAGAAATTGAGAAAAAGAATCTAATTTAATCGAATAAAGATCAGAAAATGAGTTGAAAAATTAGTCGGATTGAATTGGGGGAAGGGTGGCGCGCCAGCAGTGCGCCAGAAATGAGCCCCAGAACTTTGGGAACGTCTGCCCCCACCCGTTTTTCGTCGTTTAGCCCGTCTAAGTTCTCTTAAAGTTTCCTATCACTTCCTATCGATTCTAACTACTCTAAATGACTTCTAAACATCTAGAAATCATCCATAAACATGAATCATAACCTTGAATCCATAAATTCAAATTCAAGGAAAGTTAAGAGCCAAGTCTAGCGAATTCTTAGAGTCTTCTCAAAAGTCTTTTACAAATGTTTTAAACTTGTTTTAAAGACTTGAGCATTGAGTTGAGTAAGAGTAAGAGTGAAGTTCATTTCTTCAAAAGATTATATGAGAACTAAATATTCCCAAGAGTTAAAATGTTTTCACATTTAAACAAGAGAGAAAACACCAATTTCCAAGAGAGCTTTTGAGCTACTTTTGAGTAATAATCTCAAACCACGGAAAGAGTTATGTTTTTAAACATATGAACTAGTTATATTTTGGGAGTAGTATTGAGCACCGATTTGGGGATGAGTTTGAGTTCAGATAATTCAAACTCTCCATAAACCGTGTCGCCAACATGGGTAGAAAATGGTCATACTTTTTTGATGATTTCTTAATGCTTTTAGCATAGACTAGTGGATCCACTTAGTGAGTTAGGTTCTATACCCCCCTCAAGGTATAGGAAGGCCCTGGCAATGTGAGGAAAAACGTTGTACTATCACATAGCTCATAGTGATGGTTGTCAGTTAGAGAAACTCCCACAGAGATATTTTTGTATTCTTATATACACAGAGTTACTTGTATTTTCATATACAAACTAAGTTATTGTGTGTTCTTCAATACACTGAATTTTTATTCACATGTTTTAAAGCTTTTCCTTATATTGAAATGAGTTGAGTTGAGTGGAGACAAGGTAAGTTTCTTCAGTTCCATTTCAAGCTTATGTCTTGTTTTAGTATTCCCCTCACATGCTCGTACATTCCATGTACTAACGTCATTTGGTCTACAACTTTTATGATGCAGATACAGGTAACCAGGATCAGCATCCAGCGCTTCGTTGAGCTAGTTGGGAATTCAGAGTCATTTGGTGAGCCTCCTTGCTTTCCGGAGGATCCCTTTTATTGTGTTTTATTATTTCAGTTGTTAGGATGATCGGGGGTCTTCTCCAAACATCCATCTTAGTATTTAGAGGCTTTATAGACAGTTAGTTATTAGTTCATTAGTCTTGTTATTTCAGTTGTTTTGAATATAAGACTTGAGTTGCCTTATAGGCAAGTTGAATGTTTACTTCTAAAACATTCTAGTTTATTGCATGAACTTATCTTTGTTGAGTAAAGTCTTTCGCTGAGTAGTAAGCTAGGCCAAGGGTTCGCTTGGGGCCAAAAATGGTTCTAGAGTGTCAGTCCCGCCCAAGTTGTAGGCTCGGGGCATGACAGTACTACTGAGCACGTATATAGGGGAGATTTCAGACAACTCAAAGCCCCCATAAACCATGTCTTGCCAACATGGGTATAGGATTATGCTTTTAGATTAATCCTTAGTGCTTTCGGGCAGAGCTTAGTGGATCCACTTTGTTGAGGTGTTCTATATCCCGACATGATAGAGGACAGTTCTGGTAGCGTGGACAAGACGTTGAATCATCACTTAGCTCATAGTAAAGTTAAATTGTTTCATTCCCTTAATTCTTTACATTCAGTTGAGTTTATGTTATACCTATTGCAGTACTTTTATTAAGTTATTTCACATCGGCTATATTACATACTCGTGCATTCAATGTACTGATGTCATTCCACTTGCATCTTTTATAATGCAAATATAGGTGTTCAGGATCATCACCAGGCATTTCGTTGAGATCACTTTGCGCTTCTGATAGCTTTGGTGAGCCTTCTTGCTTTCCGGAGGATTTCACATTTATTTTTATGTTATTGTTTAGTTGTCGTGGGTTTTGTCCCGACATCTATCCTAGTATTAAAGGGTTCATAGATAGTTAGAGTTGAGAAGTTACTCAGTTCTTTCTTTTCTTTAAAGATTGTTTTGCAAAGTATTATATTTATTGCAATTAAGTATTTCCAGACATACCAACTGAGTTTATATTGAGATAAATGTATGTTTTAAGCCTATTATCGCTTGAGTCAGTCTTTCACTAAGTAGTAAGCCATGCCAAGGGTTCGCTTGGGGATCAAAAATAGTTCTCGAGTGTTGGTAACGTCCAGGGTGTAGGCTCGAGGTGTGACAAACTTGGTATTAGAGCACAAAGTTCAAGAGTCCTAGGGTGTCTATAAAGTCGTGTCTATAGAGCCCTTCTTATCGGTGTGAAGCACATCACATCTATAATGAGGAGGCTACAACATTTGGGAACATTTCACTTTCATCTTACTCATGTTCGTGCGATAGAGTTTAACTCTATAAAAGTTTCCTCTAAATCATACTTACGCATGTCGTTTCAGATCGTGCCTCCACGAAGAGTTGTTCGAGGACATCCTCTTAAGAGGAATGCTAATTCTCAAGGTCAAGAAACTCCCAATGCCCCGTAAGTGCAACCCCCTCAGGGAGATATCACTAATGTTGAGTTCAGGAATGCTATTCAGATGCTAACTCAGGTTGTGGCAAACCAGGTTGGTCAACCAAGAGCGGGCCCTCAGGATGTAGCTGATACATCTAGATTCCGTGAATTATTGAGAATGAATCCCCCTGAGTTTACTGGGTCAAAGGTCACTGAGGATCCAGAGAACTTCATGGAAGAGCTTTAGAAAGTATTTGAGGTCATGCATGTTGCTGATATAGAGCGTGTGGAGTTAGCCTCATATCAGCTCAAAGGTGTTGCGAGGATATGGTATGATCAGTGGAAGAAGAACAGGGCAGAAGAAGCACTACTTTTGAGTTGGACTGTGTTTGAGGATGCCCTATTAAGGCGCTTCTTTCCGCGAGAGCTAAGGGAAGTTAAAGTGAGAGAGTTCTTGAACCTAAAATAGTAAGCGAGGAGTGTGCATGAGTACAGTCTTAAGTTTACTCAGCTATCCCACTATGCACCAGAGAAGGTGGCAGATATGAGGAGTAGGATGAGTTTATTTGTGTCTGGGCTATCTCGCCTATCCAATAAGGAAGGTAAGGTAGCTATGTTGATAGGGGACATGAGCATATCTAGACTCATGGTTCATGTGTAGTAGGTTGAGGAGGATAAGTTAAAGGATATAGAAGATTTTTGCAACAAGAGGGCTAAGAAAACAAGTAATAAAACTGGATAGCAAAAGACTGGGAATGAGCATCGGTCATCCTTTTAGCAGTGGTCATCTGGACCTACTCCATCTTCAGCTTGTGCACATGCACCAAGAAACAAGAAGGATCGCAGGAATCAGAGTTCTTAGAATTTTAGAGCTTAGGGTACTAAGTCTCAGGGTAGTGTGGCATAAGGGTTCCGTAGCCCACCTTGTGCTATGTCGTAGAACCTATCCAGGAGAGTGTCGTGATTGCTCCAATGGTTGTTTCAAGTGTGGTCAGATGGGTCATTTTATGAGATAGTTCCCTAAGAACAGGCACGGTAATGGGGGCAATAAAACCCAATCTTATTCAGCAGCTCCAGCAGATAGAAAAACCCAAAGAGTAGCTACTTCAGGAACATACGGAGGTACGAAGCATTTGTATGCTATAGCTAGTCACCAGGATCAGGAGAACTCACCAAATGTTGTCATTGATGTGCTTAAAGTCTTTCATTTTGATGTTTATGCCTTACTTGATCCCGGTGCAAGTTTATATTTTGTGACTCTTTGTGTAGCCATGAGGTTCGGCATTTCCCCCGAACAAATTCTTGAGCCTTTCAGTGTTTCCACACCTGTTGGTGAGTCTATTCTAGAAGAAAGAGTCTATCATGATTGTACCATCACTGTAAATCACAAGAACTCCATGGCTGACTTAGTTGACCTAGATATGGTGGACTTTGATGTTATTCTAGGTATGGACTAGTTCCATGCTTGTTATGCCTCCATTAATTGGAGAACTCGAGTAGTCAAGTTTCAGTTTCCTAATGAGCCAGTTATAGAGCGGAGAAGTAGTTCAACAGTGCCTAAAGGTCATTTTATTTCATACCTTAAGGCTAGAAAGTTAGTTTCCAAGGGATGCATCTATCACTTAGTTCAAGTTAATGACTCTAGTATTGAGACACCGCCTATTCAGCCGGTTCCAGTTGTGAGTGACTTTCCAAAGGTCTTTCCAAATGATCTACCCAGAGCCCCTCCTGATAGAGAAATAGACTTCAGAATAAAAATTCTTCCTGATACTCAACCCATTTCTATTCCACCATATAGAATTTCTCCAGCTGAGTTAAAAGAGTTAAAAGAGCAGTTGAGAGATCTTATTGATAAGGGTTACATCTGACCAAGTGTCTCACCTTGGGGCGCTCCGGTCTTATTCTTGAGAAAGAAAGATAGTTCTCTTAGGATGTGTATTGATTACTGCCAGTTGAACAAGTTCACTATAAAGAATAAGTATTCCCTTCATAGAATTGATGACCTTTTCGACTAACTTCAAGGTGCCAGTTGTTTCTCTAAGATAGACCTCAGATATGGCTATCATCAGTTGGAAGTGAGAGAAAGTGACATCTCGAAGATAACATTCAGGACTCGTCATAGTCATTATGAGTTCCATATTATGTCTTTAGGTTTGACTAATGCTCCTGTATTCATGGATCTTATGAATAGAGTATTTAAGCAGTATCTCGACATGTTTTTTTATCATATTTATTGATGACATATTGATATATTTGAAGAATTAGGAGGACCATGCTAGTCATCTCATAATAGTCCTCCAAACTCTAAAGGGTCAGGAGTTGTATGCCAAGTTTTCTAAGTGTGAGTTCTAGCTTGAATCTATGGCATTCTTAGGCCAAATAGTGTCTGGCGATGGAATTTAAGTTGACACCCAGAAGATTGAAACACTACGGAATTAGCCCAAACTCACGTCTCCAACTGATATAAGGGGTTTCTCCAAATGGTTGGTTAGTGTAGAAGCGTCGTCCAGGGGTTTTCATTTATTTCATCCCCATTGACTCAGAAAATAGCTAAATTTCAATGGTCTGATGCTTGTGAGAGAAGCTTTCAAGAATTGAAAACTTGGTTAACTATTGCTCTAGTGTTGACCTTACCAGAGGGTACAGAGGGTTTTTGTTGTTTATTGCGATGCGTCCAGAGTTTTACTTGGTTGTGTATTGATGTAGAATTGTAAGGTTGTAGCACATGCCTCAAGACACCTTAAGATTCACGAAAAGAACTACCCGACTCATGATCTTGAGTTGGCAGCAGTAGTTTTTGCTCTCAAGATATGGCGTCTCTATCTCTACGGTGTTTAGGTGGATATGTTCACCGACCAGAAGAGTCTCCAGTATGTTTTCAGTCAGAAGGAGTTACATCTTCGACAAAGGAGATGGCTAGAACTACTCAAATATTATGATATTAGTATTCTAATTCATCCAAGTAAAGCTAATGTTGTTGCTGATTCCTTGAGTGGTTGTCCATGGGGAGTAGTGCTCATGTTGAGGAAGGCAAGAAAGAATTGGCTAAGGAAGTTCACAGACTTGCACGTTTGGGAGTCCGTTTCTTAGATACTAGTGAAGGTGGAGTGGTTGTGATGAATGGGGCTGAATCATCGCTAGTGTCAGAAGTGAAGGAGAAACAGGACAATGATCCTATTTTACTTGAGTTGAAGGAAAATGTGCATAAGAAGAAAGTGATGGTCTTTGCACAAGGGGGAGATGGTGCGTTGAGGTATCAAGGTAAGTTGTGTATTCTAAGTGTGGATGAACTCCTAGAGAGAATCGTGGAAGAAGCCTATAGTTCACAATATTCGATTCATCCTAGTGCCACTAAGATGTAACTTGACTTGAGAGAAGTCTATTGGTGGAGTGGCATGAAAAGGTGCATTTCCGAGTTTGTTGCTAAGTGCCCAAATTTCCAGCAAGTCAATGTTGAGCATCAAAGGCCATGTGGTGTAGTATACCCCTTTTGGAATGGAAGTGGGAGATTATTTGTATGGATTTCATTACTAGTTTAACACGATCTCGCAATAGCACGATTCCATTTGGGTGATTGTGGATCGGATGACCAAATCAGCCCATTTCTTACTAGTAAGTACTACCAATAGAGAAGAAGAGTATGCAAATTTGTACGTTCGTGAGATAGATCGACTGCATGGAGTTCCTTTGTCCATCATTTCAGATAGAGGTGCTCAGTTTACCGCACAGTTTTGGAAGTCATTTTAGAATGGTATGGGTTTGAAGGTGAACCTTAGTAATGCTTTTCATCCTCAGACCGATGGTCAGGCAGAGCACACAATTAAGACCTTAGAGAACATGTTGAGAGCTTGTGTTTTTTATTTGAAAGGTAATTGGGATGACCACTTGCCTCTTATTAAGTTTACATACAATAATAGTTACCATTCCAGCATTTAGATGGCTCCGTATGAGGCTCTATATGGGCAAAGGTGTAGATCTCATATTGGCTGGTTTGAGGTTGGTGAAGCTTTGTTGATAGGACTAGATTTGGTTCATCAAGCCATGGAAAAGGTGAAGACAATTCAGGAGAGGTTGAGAACAACGCAGAGTCGTCAGAAATCTTATACTGATGTTAGAAGAAGAGATTTGGAGTTTGAAGTTGATGATTAGGTATATCTTAAAGTTTCACCTATAAAGAGTGTTATGAGGTTTGGTAAGAAAGGAAAGCTCATTCCACAATACATTGGTCCTTACAGGATATCCAAGAGGGTCGGTAATGTAGCTTATGAGTTAGAGCTACAATCCGAGTTAGCAGCAGTCCATCCAGTGTTCCATATTTCTATGCTAAAGAAGTGTTTGGGTGATGCTGCACTTATTGTACCTATTGAGAGTATTGGAGTAAAGGACAATCTTTCCTATGAGGAGATTCCAGCTCAGATCGTTGATCGTCATGTTCGCAAATTAAGAACTAAAGAGGTTCCATCAGTCAAAGTCTTATGGAGGAACCAATTTGTTGAAGAAGCTGCTTAGGAGGCCAAGGAGGATATGAAGAAGAGAGACCCTCACATATTTTCCTTTGAATCAATTCCAGACCAAGGTACTAACTCTTTGTAAAGTACTCTAGAAGCAGATATATTGAAGTTTAATTTATTTGTATGTTTTGTGCTTTGTGTTGGGTTGTTATACACTTTCCCACCCCTTTCATGCTTAGTTTGGCCTCATTCGAGGAAGAATGTTTCCAAGGGGGAGATATTGTAACACCTCGCACTTTGAGAAATAGCTAAAAAGGGAAAATGAGAAGTCCACGAACCCAAAATTTACCTTGGACCCTTCACAAGACCTTACACAGCCCGTTTAGGGGACCACAGTCCACCTTGGGCATCGTGAAGGACTGCCCAAGGCAGCCAAGCTGAAGGTCACCTAAACAAGCCACTACATGGCCCGTTGTGACTTGTACGGTCCGTTTAGTGGTCCGTACAAGTCACCCATTAATTCCCGTGAAGCAATAAACGGCCCGTGCAACTGGCCGTTTTAGGCACCTTTTCAGTTTTATAAGTTGGGGTCGTTTTGGTCCTTCCCCTAGACATTTGGTGCTTAAACTCCATCATTTTAACCCCAATTATAAGCCTAAATTATGTCATTTCACACCAAATTAAGGGCTTAGAAAGTGTTAAGCAATTCTTTTACATTCATTAACACTTCAAGACATTACAGCAAGGTTCCAAGAGGAGAAAAGCTAGGGTTCAAGCGTTCTTCAAGTTTCTTCAATTTTTTCAGCATGAACCCTATTTTGAGTATTCAGTGAATTCTTATTGAGAGTCTTTTAAACAAAACATCAGTGTTTGAACTGAATTTTGAGGAAGTAAAAAGCAGTTTGAGAAAGAGTACAAATGAACTAAGTATTTCCCAAATGTTTCATTTTTACATGAAGAAAAAGAGTAGATTTTTTTTAAGAAAAGTTAAAAGAGCACTAAAAGATTAAGTACATACCAGTTACCTCTTAAAGAGGCCCCTTTTGAGTAATTATCTCAACCCAAAATGTATTTTTACATTAAGCAAAGAGAAACCTTGTTTTCTAAATGAACAATGAGTTTCAGAGACAGTTCAGAGCAGTTACCTCTTTAAAGAGGATAGTTTGAGCAATTATCTCAAACTAGAGAAAGAGTAATGTTTTTATACATTTGAGCAAGTGTGTGTGTGTGTATATATATATATATATTATTGGGGGTATTATTGAGCATCGATATGGGGGAGAGCTCAAACAACTCACATCCCCCATAAACCATGTCTTGCAAACATAGGTACAGGATTATACTTTTTAGATGAATCCTTAGTGCCTATGGACAGAGCTTAGTGGATCCACTTAGTTGAGGTGTTCTATATCCCAGCATGACATAGGGCATTTCTAGCAGCGTGGACAAGACGGTGTATAATCACTTAGCTCATAGTGATGGTTGTCGGTTAGAGAATCTCCCAATAGAGTTAAAGTGTATTTTTATATCACTTATTATGTTAAAGTTCAGAGATGAGAAAGTATTTTGTAAAGTTAAATGGTTCCATTCCTTTGATTTTTTATATTCAGATGAGTTTATGTTATACCTATTGTAGTCCTTTCATTTAGTTATTTCGCCTCGGCTATATTACATACTCGTGCATTTAATGTACTAATCTCTGTATCTTTTATGATGCAGATCCAGGTGTTTCGTTAAGATCACTTTGCGCTTCAGATAGCTTTGGTGAGATTCTTACTTTCTAGAGGATTTCACATTTATTTTCATGTTATTGTTGAGTTGTTGTGGGTTTTGTCCCGACATCTATCCTAGTATTAAAGGCTTCACAGATAGTTAGAGTTGAGGAGTTACTCAATACTTTCTTTCCTTTAAAGATTGTTTTGCAAAGTATTATAATTATTTCAATCAAGTATTTTCAGAGATTCCAATTGAGTTTTGTTAAGATAAATGTATGTTTTAAGCCTATTATCGCTTGAGTCAGTCTTCCGCTAAGTAATCAGCCATACCAAGGGTTTACTTTGGGATCAGAAATGGTTCTCGAGTGCTGGCCACGTTCAGGGTGTAGGCTTGGGGCATAACAATAATATGTGCACAAATATTCAAAGTCTAATAGCGGCAATTCAAGAATCAAACGAATCAACTAATTAAGTCAACCTCAAAGTCAAGTAGTTATGCCACACGCGACAAGTCCATCAATCTCAAGTATCAAGTAAGTCATGCACAAGCATTATAGGCATCACGTCACATAATCAATCTTTCGCTGGAACCATTTCCTATCGGCACAATATCACTAGCCGAAACCATTTCCCATCATTTTATAAATAAATTACTTGTCGGAACCATTTCCCATCGGCTTTATAAACATTGCCGAAAAATGACTTCGGCATATGAACACTGGCCGAAAATGACCTCGGCCTAATCACACTCACCGGCAAAGACCTCGGCATAAGAGCACTTGTCAGGAAAGACTTCGGCCTCGTAATCATCACTTGTCTCATCATGGTGTCCAACGATCAATGCACACAAGCAATATCACACCACATAGAAGAGACAATAAATTACACAATTCAAGTCCATATCCATGCTTTCAAGCATTTCATCAATCAATCAACAAGGGTAACAATAAGGCAAATCACATCATCATAATCAACACATAGACTTTTTCATTTCAACCGCTTATTAGCAAGTGGACAATTTAAACCTTCCCCTCATCCCCTTTACTCACAACACACAAACAACAAAGCATACAAATTCAACTAGAATACAAGGTTTAGGAAGCCACTTGTCTTAAATCAATCAACAATCACTCCAATAGTTTAGTCTTCCCCTTCCGAATCACTTCCAGAGCCACACAATCTATACACAATCAAGTATTCACAATAAGTTTACAGAAATAACAGTACCCATATCAATCCTCTTGAAAGGTGGGTCAATCAAAACCCAATTCAAAAATTAAAATTTGAATCCAAAATTTAATACTTGAAAACTCTTCAACTTTATGAATAGATCAAATTTTATTGGCTTTTAAAAGTATAAGGAACTTGTTCTTCAGTCTTGCAATATTCAACCACAATCACTTTATCGAGAACAAAATCACGAATGAAGTGCCATTTGATGTCAATATGTAACAACTCACAACTCTATTCTTAGAATATCAACATCCAGTTGTAAGTATATAAACTTGAACCGGCTGATGTCTTACTGTGCTTATGTGTTAAGGTTCATTTCCTATGTGTGAGAAGAGTATTGAAAGTATTTTAGGGTCATAAGATATCTCTAGTACTTATTCAAGTTCAAAACCTTCCTATCGACTAAATTTTTTGCATTAGTTCATGCAAGGGTCAAATTCTAAAGATCATATCTCTCAAAATATAATGAATTATGTGGCCCATGATTTACCAAATAAAATTATTTGATTCTTGTTTTCAACGCTACCAATTTTGCCTCACTTGGAGTTAGGAGTAAAAAGTTATGATTGTTTTAGTAGAGACTACCAGAATAGAGTTTTCAAAGTTAGTTTCTATGGATCTGATCTATGGGTCGTAGATCGAAGCATGAATCGTACTATTCATCCATGGAAAAAAGTCATGAAAGTCATGTTTTGGTTCTAATTCCTACGAACCCATTTACGGGCATTATAAGCATCTACAAGCCACAGTTTGGGCCTGAAAAATGAAGTTTTGGATCCTGTTTTTAGGCCTGACTTCCATGGATGGGATCTACAGTCCGTAGATCAAATCATGGACCATAGATGTCCCCGTAGAAAGTTGTTGGCAGATTCTTACTAGGGGTTACTTTTGTCTTTTCCCGCTTTTTCTAAGCCTAAGCCATGACATTATGCATATTCAGAAAGGTTTTTCACGCTCAAGACTTAGTTCCTACACTTTAAACTCCCTCAAAATAAGAAATTAGCGTAAGCAAGACATAAGCTAGGGTTTCAAGACTTTCAAGCAAGTTCTTCTTTCAAATATCAATCTCTCAAGTATGTAAGGCTTCAATGAGATTATCCCTTCACTCTAATGCCTAAAGTATTTTGAATTTCAAGAATTTTTTAAGATTGTTAAAAGCAAAGTTAGGGATTTTTATGAACTTGTGATATTCTTCAGTATTCAATGTTTTCATCATTTCACATTAATTTTAAAAACTTTATTGTACTGATTTAGCATGATTTCCATGGTTCCTTGAAACATTTATGACTTATAAGTATGAATACTAGTATGATATGAATTTCAACCTAAATTCAGGTTACTTTAGATATGATTTTTTAGCTTAGTCTGATATATGTTCAAACTGATAAATGGTTTGCATACTTATGAGCATTTTATAAATCTATGTTGTTTTGGGAGGACTATTTAGTATCAAGAGTACACGGGTTTTAGGAAAACCAAGTCCTATATCTACAGGACATTGTAGGATTATGTTTTATCTACAGGACATTGTAGGATTATGTTTTATCGCCTTGTCGGTTGACCGTTTAGCCCTGAGAGTCTCAGAATAGTGGATCCACATAGATATGATATGGTCATATACTCTGGCAAGGTATAGGGCATCCCTCCCAACTGGGTTAGCTATTGGACATCATGAGCTCACATGGTGTATGTTGGTTATAAGAAACTCCCTAGTTTATGCATTTTTCTTACGATATGCTCGTAACTCTATTTGATTCACTTTAAGTATGTTATTTACAACTATGATTATTCAAGACTATTTAAATATAGCACTAAATTAAGTTAAAGCAACACATAAAAAAGTACTCCTAACACTCCAACCGAACATCCACAACTACAACCTGCACAGCATTAGCTTAACCGAATAGTTCACACTTCATATAGCACGTATAACAACACTTCATTGTATATAGGTCACAAATACATAATTTCATATTCATCAACCATAGGTTCCATAAAAATGACTCAAAAGGTTCACAAATGGTAATGATGTGCAATGAAATGAGATGAAATGTCAAGTATTGTAAGACCCCGAAATTTTTTAAGTTAAGACTCGAACCATTCTTTATTTACTTGTAGGGTCATATAGGGTGATTCATAAATTATCCATATATGTAAAGGTAAATTCTTTAGTGTGGGAATGATTTGGATATGAATTAAGGTCACTAGAATCCCCTAGCACAAAGTAGAGTTCAAAGTTTCCTTATCGATTAAGTTTTGATGTAAGATTCTACTTGGGTCAACTTCAAACGACCATATCTCTTAGAATATAAAAAGTTACATGGCCCGTAACCTATCTAATTAAAGGTATTTTAATCTACTTTCCAACGCCCTCAATTTCGCGTCAATCCAATTTCTGATTAAAAAGTTATGACCATTTTAGTAACTGATACAGTGCAGTGACGAATTAGCCGACGGGAAAACATTAAAAATGGTCTTTTTTGTCTTTTTACCTTGAAGAACACCCTAAATGAATTTCTTGACTAATATAAGGCTCAAAACAGTCAGATTTTCATCTTTTAATCCATCATTCTCTTCTCTCTCAAACCCTAGGGTAAAACCCTAAGGAAAAATCAAAGTAGAAGACTCCATTCAAGATTCTTTCAATCTTTTTCAAGATTCATCTCCAAGGTAAGTCCTTCTCCAAGAATTTCATTCTTTCCAACTCAAATTCCATCATACAATTATGAATCACTAATGAAAAATATAATTCTTGGCCATAGAGATTTCAAGAAACTAATTCAAGAATCTCGAGAAAGGTTTTCTTGATTGTTTACCTTCAAGCTAGGGTTTCAAGGCTTCTAATCAAGTTCTTCTTCAAGATTCTTCAAGAACCTTTATCTTTTAGGTATGTAAGTCTATCATAGTGTTGGACTAGTTCTTCCTCATGCCCTATATCTACTTTCAAATCAGTAAAAGATAAATCTAGGATTCTACCCCTAGATTTGAGTATTCTTGAGATAAGTTGATTTGAGTTCTTGAGTTCTTGTTTCTTTTTGAAATTTTATTCCTAATTATTGAATTGCTATATGTTATGCATTAAAATTCTTGATTTGATTCTTTCGTGTCTATATTTCAGCATGAACCCTATGAATTGAGTATTTTTTAGAGGAGAAATAATGTTGAGTTATGAGTTTCGAATTCTTGATTCCTTGAGTCTTGAGTTATGAGTACTAAGTTTTCTTATTGCTATTAAAATCCCTGAGTTGAGTCGTTCATGTCCATAATTCCACATGTTGAAAAGATTTTAAAAGCCAACACTTGAGTTCTTAAACTGAGTTTTGAGAAAGAGTTTCTAAAACATGATTAGTATGACAATCGAGTATGCCATCAATGTTTAAGCAGTATGGTATCTAGATATACTATCAATGGTTATGTAGTATGACTTCCTGAGTCATCAATGATCATATTATAATATGATTTTGAAATGTTTTTGAGAAAGAGTTTTCAAGTATAACTATAAGGGGACTATGTATTCCCAGAGGCATCAATTTTTACATTGATTAAAAAAGAAACTGAGATTTCTAAATGAGTTATGAGTTCAAAAGTTATTTCAAGAGCAGTTACCTCTTTTAAGAGGGTACTTTGAGCAATTATCTCAAACTAGAGGAAGAGTTATGTTTTTTTTAAACATATGAGCATGAGTATATATTATTGGTAGTAGTATTGAGCACCGATATAGGGGAGCGTTCAGACAACTCACAGCTACCATAAACCGCGTATGCCAACATGGGTAAAGGGTCATAGTTTTTAGATGATTCCTTATTACTTTTAAGCATAGCTTAGTGGATCCACTTAGTTGAGGGGTTCTATATCCCGGCAAGGTATAGGACAGTTCTGGCAGCATAGGTGAGATGATGTGTCATCACGTAGCTCATAGTGATGGTTGTCGGTTAGAGA
>JAJONR010009023.1:0-25077 GCA_029582245.1 Solanum etuberosum
CTGTCATTCTGATTTTGAAAAAAATATTTGTTTTAGAGTCGCCACCTATTAAGGAAAATATTAGGAAAACCATTTTTTTAATATGTAAATGTTAACTCTATTTTGATTTGCGAAATCAGTGAGATTTTGAGTAAGGGTTTTGGTTACTCGAGAAGAAGGTATTAAGCATCCCTCAGAATATGGCTGTCATTCTGATTTTGAAAAAAATATTTGTTTTAGAGTCGCCACCTATTAAGGAAAATATTAGGAAAACCATTTTTTTAATATGTAAATGTTAACTCTATTTTGATTTGCGAAATCAGTGAGATTTTGAGTAAGGGTTTTGGTTACTCGAGAAGAAGGTATTAAGCATCCCTCAGAATATGGCTGTCATTCTGATTTTGAAAAAAATATTTGTTTTAGAGTCGCCACCTATTAAGGAAAATATTAGGAAAACCATTTTTTTAATATGTAAATGTTAACTCTATTTTGATTTGCGAAATCAGTGAGATTTTGAGTAAGGGTTTTGGTTACTCGAGAAGAAGGTATTAAGCATCCCTCAGAATATGGCTGTCATTCTGATTTTGAAAAAAATATTTGTTTTAGAGTCGCCACCTATTAAGGAAAATATTAGGAAAACCATTTTTTTAATATGTAAATGTTAACTCTATTTTGATTTGCGAAATCAGTGAGATTTTGAGTAAGGGTTTTGGTTACTCGAGAAGAAGGTATTAAGCATCCCTCAGAGCATATCCGAAGATAGTCCTTAAACTCAATTTAGGAAAAGTAATTAGGAAAACTTGTTTATTTATTGAGTTTAAAGGATATAAAAATTCGGTTGGTTTAGTTATTTGTAGAATTAAGACGTAAAGAAAAATAAAATAAAAATAAGATAATAGTCAGAACAAGTGTATAATATTATGTGTAAAAAATGAAAGTTTAATAAAAATAAATAATAATGATACTAAAAGTTAAAATATTATATAAATTTTGTGATCTTAAATTATTTATTATGAAGTATAGTATAAACATGTATGTTGTTTAAGACATAAAATTTATTATTTTATTTACACGTAAGGAAGATGATGATAGGTGCATATGTAATAAAAATGACATATATATTAAGGTGTATGATTTATTAAAAAAATAAAATAAATAATATACGTAAAAAAAAAGGATAGTAGATATAAGAAAAATAATATGTCATATATAACAAAATAAAAGGGGTCATGTATAGAGAAAGCTAAAAAAAATAGTACCCATACCTTTATGTGCATGACATATATATATGTATGTACCTTGTATTTTTGACCCTGTTGTCATATCCAAAATCTTGAAATAATATGTTAAGAAATTGAAATATTTTAACTATATTTGATTTGAAAAGTGATAATAGCAAATATGTTTTCAGAAAGGGTTGATGTAAAGAATATAAAATAGGCCTAGATATTGGTTAACCCCAAAATCATGACTCTTCTACCATTAGTTTTAGAAGGGTCTAAAATCGCCTAGTTATTTCAAAGATTAGGACATCTAAATATAATGGTCAAAGTAACTCCTACTAATGATCTACTTAATTTCTGTAATTCTAGGCAAGAGATTTTGATTATCCCAAAGGGTACTAATGATCTACTTAATTTCTGTAATTTTAGGCAAGAGATTTTGATTATCCCAAAGGGTAGGGTTAAGCATCCTTTAAAGAACTAGTAAAACAATTATAATCAAATTTAGGCTAATAGAGATAACAAAATGAATAAATTTGTATGAGTTATTCTTTTTCAAAAAATATGAAAATGAGTAGCAATAAATATGTAAAAGTGAAAAAAGATATTCTTTGCAAATTTGAACTCAAAGTATTTTGTTCCTACTTAAAAAAAAATAAGTTAAGCGTCTTTTAAGGCTAAAAGATATAATTTTAACAAAACTTATGACATTTGTTTTGGCCTTTTAAAATAATATTATTTTCTTTGAAAGTAGTATTTTAAAACCACATTTGGATCCAAACTACTGCATTTTTAAACTCTCAAAGTATAGTGGTTAGTTCCAAAATGTGCACTTTTAGGTCCTAAAAGAATTAGGTTTTAAACTTAGGAAAATTGCACATTTTACACTTGGAAAATCTGCGGAGTGAGACTGTTAAAAAGCTGCAGTTTTTATCCTTTAAAATCTGCATTTTTCAATCTTAAATTTTGCACTTCAAAGCCCACAAAAGGGCTGTGTTTTGAGCCTCAAAAACCTGCAGTTTTATACTCAAAATTTGGACTTTCTAATGTCAAAATTCTGCACCTTTTGAACCCAAAATGCTACACTTTGAGACCCAGAATACCAAACTTTAAGTTGCTAAACTTGTACTCTAAACACTTGTTTATGAAAGACAAATCTGAAAATAAATTCACAACATTTGAAAACATTATTCCCAAGTGAACTTCTTTAAAAGCAATGTTCTCGTAACCGCCAAAATTCGTCGAGTAACAAATAAAACTTGGTTGAAAAAAAATGTCATTATAAACTAAATAACTATAATAAACCCAATATCTAAAGGGATGGGAAGGTGAACGATTATGTCTTACTATCGCTCTCAATTGGTTTCTATGAACCCAAAAATAAAGCAAGCATAAATATAAATACGAAACATTAATATGGAAAATGTTAGTCAAAATAACAACGCATATATGTATATATAAAACACGTGTAACTTTGAAGTGGGGAGGAAGCGTAGGACACAATTGACGCAATGAAGGCTGCTAGACACGAGCAAATAATGCAGGCTATCAATCGCTTCTCTGATTTGGACAGAGATGGAGTTATATCACAACTCCAAACGCGCTCCCCAGGATACATGTACAAAAAGATGAAAAAATAATTAGCAAATGAGCTTCAGATTTATGAAAAAAAGGGCAAATCAAAATGAATTTCATATAGTCATCTGTTAACACAAATTTGAATTAATCTTGCGCCAACAAACATATTCTAATAGACATGATTTTTACAAATCAATATCTTTCTAAAACTCATGCAAGTTAGATATGGAGTATATGGTTTAGGAATGTGTTTTCCCCACCCTGAAGTTAGCTTGTGAATGTCGGCAATTGTCTATTGAAGCATAGGTATATATATTTATATTTTTTTGAGTCTAACAAAGAAGCAAACAGTATTAACACATATGGTTTCTAAAGAATGACGCCACAAATATTTGCATAGTTTATGCAAAATAAAGAGAAGATACTATAACTTCTTCTACGGGCTATTAAGTATAGCTAAAGTAAACTTCATCTATCTAATTCATAAGTTAACAAACAGCCATGTACCAACAGAGACGTGCAGCAACTTAGTATCAATGTATTGATGTTTACTTAGCATTTCAGTCTCTTATAGTCACATCTTTGATCAAAGGAACTTAAGGATACACGATATAAGATTTTTAAAGCTATAATCCTTGTTAACACATGAAGTACTCAATGATAAAGTAGCGGTCATCCCTTACTAGTTCATTATACTATAAGATTCCAAGGCATTCTATTATTTTCAGGTATAGAAAGAGGGGAGATTCAAAGATCTGCTGGTAGGCAGATTTTCCAGCAAGTAAATATTGCACTTTAGGCTAAAAAAAAAAAATAACCACCAGAATATCCATTAAATAATCAAGGTAAATTTTGTCTCAATTTTATGACAAAAATGATGTCCTCCTACCCACATATGGCATTTAAACACACACACACACACAAATTGTGACTGACATGAACAGGTGTCCTGATCCATATCAACTATTCTATATTCTAAAATGTAATAATCTCACACGTTGTAACAAAAGAGTAAAGTGTAAGTTCAGCCGAGTTAATCACCCCAAAATAGGCATAAAACAGAAACAGAGAAGAGCTATGGGCTTCTGAAAGACGACCCAGTAGACCTTCTCAGCAGCAGGATTGACTTCTATCCGGTTGGCTAGCCCCTTTCCTCCGGAGCTGCCAGAGTTGGGAGGTTTGTTAGCTTTTGTTATATATATTTTTATGGGTAGGCTGGGGCCCTGTCCCGCCAGTCTTTACTACTCTTATAGGTTTGCTGACTAGTGTGTGGGGTGTATAGCTACGTTATGGCCATGCTGGCCTAGTTTGTTGGTTTGCTGAAGCTTGTGAGCTGTTTGATGTATTGTCTTGATATATACCTGATTTCAGTTTTGGTATAGAGATCATGGTGGCCTCGGCGGCCCAATCAGGACTTCTGTGCTAGTTGGCTATTTCTTTATATGAACTCTTGGGAGTAGCTGTTTCTTTTATAGATCTGTTGACAGGGGCCTTGCCGGCTGAGGGCTTAGTTTTAAGCCGAGATATACTTGTTTGTTTTCTTGATTGCATGTGGCTGCCATGCGCTAGTAGCAAATGGTTCAGCAGGGTCGGCTCGGGCCTGAGTTTTGGCATTAGGAGCTAGTTGCGCCCCTTGAGTTTGGGTATGTAAAGATACAAAATAACTCAATTTGGTAGATTCTCTAACCGACAACCATCACTATGAGCTATGTGATGATACAACATCTCGCCCATGCTACCAGAACTGTCATATACCTTGCCGGAGTATAAGACATCCTCAACTAAGTGGATCCACTAAGCTATGCTTGAAAAGCAATAAGGAATCATCTAGAAAGTATAACCCTTTCTACCCACGTTGGCTACATGGTTTATGAGGACTTTGAGTTGTTTGAACTCGTCCCCATATCGGTGCTCAATACTGCTCCCAAAATATAACTCAGCTCATAAGTTTAAAAATATTTTCTCATCCTCAAACTTTGAGATTATTACTCAAAAGATTCTCTTAAAAGAGATTATACTCAAAAACTCCTCATGAACTCATTTGGAAAACAAGGTTTCCTCCTCATTTTAAATGTACAAACATTTACTCTTGGGAATACTAATTTCCCATATATTCATTTTCAAAAATGAAACTCACATCTCCTCATCCTCATACTCAGGTAATCAAGTCTTAAAACAAGTTTAAAAAGTTTGCAAAGACTTCTCAAAATGACTCGAAAGACTTTCTCAAACTTGACTCTTAACTTTATCTTGAATTTGAATTATGAACTCAAAACTTATGATTTATAAGATGAAGGATCTCGTGATGATTAAATGGGGTTTACATAGTTGATAATAAGAAACGAGCGAAGACACTGACTGGGGAGCAAAGGCGCGATGCGGAGAAGGATTAAATTATTTAGTCGTGAAATAATTTTTCAGACAGTGGAGTCCGCGTTTTCTTCGCGACGCGGAGAGGGAGGAGGTTTTTCTGGGGACCATGTCCGCGAAGCGGACCTGGGCACTTATTTTTGCCCGGTCTTTTCTTCCTCTCCCAAACTCGATTCAACTCATACCCACTGAAATTCTAAGGTCAAAACTCTCGAATTTTTATAACTCAGAATAATTTCAGCGAACCCTCCCCAAGAACTATCAATTTACTCAACTCATTAACAAGATCCTCGCCTCAAGAACTCAACCAAACATCAAAATGCAAGAATGGAGAGCAACACTTCAAGAACAAGAACTTAAATTTCTCAATCTTTATGGATGAATTTGATAATGTAAATCATGATTGGCGTGTGGGTGAATGAACCCATCACTATGAAAGCTTACATACCTCTTAGGGATCAAACCCTTGGCGAAATTCTTCGACAATTCTCAAGAATCTTGATGAACGCCTTGAATCTCTCCTCTTTTCTCCTCTTGAACTCCTCTCAAAAACCCTAAGCGTATTTAGGATTGTGAAAACTGACCCAAATCCGTTTAGACCCCTAAAATATTACTAAAAATGTTTAAAGCTGATGGGGTAAGGAAAAGACCAAAATACCCCTCATTAATTCAGGTAAATTTCCTTAACTGGACAGGCTGACTTCAAACGGGCATATCTCCCTCATCCGAACTCATAATTTAGCAAACTCGGTGGCGTTGGAAAGATGATTCAAAACCCTTTCATTTGATATCTTATGGGAAACCTAAATCATCCTGTACCGAAAGTTATGGTTATTTGAAGTTGACCCAAAATTCACAACTTAAGCTTAACTTGAACAAATCTCAAATTAGCTCTTTCCAAATTAGTTCTTTCAAAATTTAGCTCTTTCTAAGGCGGGATGTTACATTATTGGGATGAGCTTCTTCGTTGATCCACATCATCTGACTTTACCTTGTTATTTGTGGTTAACACAATGGAGTTATAATAGAATAGTTATAAAACAACATTAGCTTAAAGATAATTCTTTATCCGACCCCCTCCCAAATAATTCTCTAGACCTCTTATCCATTATATCTATTAAATTTCAAGATTAAAAAACAATCAAATTTAGTGAATTCCAATAAGGGCACCCTTGCCTTTTCACCTCTCGTTCTTGTCAATCCTCCTTTTCCACCACTGTTAGTCCTCCAAGATAAAAACATCCTCGAATCTAATCTATACATATCTAACAACAACTAAAAAAATTAAAAAGAGCGGATTATGAATACATTGATAATACAATGAATTCACAACTTATGTTCAAACTATAATCGAATATATACTCTGTTTATTCAATATATTATAAGTGCATATATATATTATACATTAAAGATGCACTAAAAATATATGAACTATTCATTATTATACATTAAACACTAGTCCACAATTGAAAATATCAAATTCAGCAAGTAACTAACAATTGCGTAGAATTGCTTAAAGACTAAAATAATCGTCAAGTCTTCATCATGAGGCTCATAACAAATTTCTATTTCTTTGAACCACCATCTATCACCACAAATCCACCCACATAAAATTTCCTTTCATGAGTAACCATTAAAACTCATTCAAACAATTTAAATCCATTATCTCTACCATAATTTCACCATCTTGAATAAAGCTCTGCTATAACAATTCAGATTTGGCAACCCTTACCAATGACTTAAACCCCGAAATCATTTTAAAGATATGGAGTGATAAAGGATATGAAGGGGATGGAAAAAATATAGAGAAAGTTCAGAGAAGAGAAAATGGGGGAGAGGGAGAATAGAGAATGGTTAAAGAATAAGAAGAAGATATATAAGAGTGAAAAACAGAAAGAGTGATTGCTGAAAATTGTGATATTTTAGATCTGACTAATTGTTTTTGATAGTTTATAAATACTTAGGTTTTTTTAATTGGTGATTCATAGAAAATTAAATTTCGGGTAAGAATTTTAAGACTTAAGCATGCACATTGAATACGATATGTATCAAATATAAGCAGATTGCTAAACGAATATGTTCACTTTTCCAACAAAAATAGATCCTTCATAAATAACTGAAATGAAAATATAAAATCAGAAAATGTATTTGAAAATGAAATAAATCAGCAAAACCTATTAAAACCCAACATAAAAGATAATGATAGAACAACATAAGTATTACACTATCAATCAAGGTCCTTTGAATGTCCATTATCTCCAACACTGAAGTCATCGCTTTCAGTTGGTGCAGACTCGATATTGTTTCCATCCCCTAAGCCAAAGTAATTGTTGTTAGTAACCATAGTCTCAACAAACCACATGTCATTGATCAAATCATCCATTGAATTTGGTAATGGGGTAACATTTTCGTTTGGGAGCTTGAAGTTTGAGGGAGAATTTTGAGGTTGAGAAGACTGATGTTGTTGATTGATTTTTTCCTTTCTCTCATGAAGTTTAGCTATCTTAGTATTAGACAACTTTAATAAATCTTGAATTTCTCTAGCAGAAAGTTCAGCGATACCATTTCCCTCCACAAGTTGATTGAAGAGGATTTCCATTTCCTTCTCCTCATTCATTTTTACTATTTTCTCAATTTTTTATTCTTTCTCATTCACTTTCTTTGAAAGATACGTTTCATGTATCATTAATTTTTTAATCCTTTCTTCCTCAGAAAACTTTGAATACCTCACTAATACCTCCTTAGCCAGATTTGTAGATTTCCAAACAATGGGTTGAATTTCTCCTGGGCTAAAAATAATTATAGCAACATCTATGTCACATAAAATAGAAAACTCTTCTGATTTCTTAAATAAACTTGTTGCTCTTTTATCAAGAAGGGAGTTTCTTACATCTTCACTACCGTTCCTAGTATTCCTAAGCCTCTTTCTATCCATATTTGATACCCAAATATAAAAATCACTCTCTTTGGGAGTAGAATACATAAAATGTGAAAAGGTATGCGGCTTTTATAGATGTCTATCATGAATTGTTACTAGAGACAACCAAGACATTTTAAGTTTATTGAGACATTTTTGTTAAAATAATAATTAACTAATTATCGTAATCCAATTCCAAGAAAAATATTTTTTTTTCTTTAAAATATTTAAATTATCAAAAAGCATATTCCATAATTATTTTTGGAGTTAGAAAGTGCAAATAATTAACTTGTGGCACGATAACATTTGGTAGAAAACTTTCTCTATGAAAAATATGTTAGTATATTCTTAGAAAATATTTTTTGATCATATTTAAAAAGAATCATTTTATATGGTTTAGTCGTCCAATCCATAGGAAAAAAGTATGAAATTTATGAATTGTTGATAACTTTTTTAATTAAAGGTTAGTACTATTATACTGATTGAAATAAGTCATGATATATGAGTCAAAAATTCAGTAAACAAACACAATTCATTCGTCAAAAATAAGAGTTTCCATGGTAATTTTTTTATTATTTTTTGGAAAATAATAATTTTCAAAATTAAGTTAATCAAATAAAAAAAGAGGTTTTTTTTCAGAAAAATATTGTCCAAAATTTTCAAATACGTACACCTCTAGTATATTATAAGTTACATATGTTAGAGTATATACTATTAATTATGTGTTTAGACATAGTGTTCTAACAATTTTCAAGATTAAATATCTAAGTGAGAGATTGTTAGGATATATACTATTAACCATGCATTTAGATATAGTACATTATAACAATTGTGATGGTTAAAAGTCTAAGTGGGAGATTTGTTGGGATATATACTATTAACTGTATGTTAAGATATAATATTTATTATAGAATAAATATTTATTCAGTTTTAATAGATCATATATTTGTTTATGGTGTCTGTTTACTTATATAGTAGATGATTTAGTGTGTAGAGTTTTAGCTTATACACAGAGGATTAAATCATCGGTTCTTATAAGTATAAAGTTTTTTGTTCACAATCTAGGATGGAATTGGACATGCCACCGGTACGATTGTAGTACAAGATTATATGTAATTTATCTTGATTATGGGAACGGTATAGTTCCAACTTCTTGTGCTAGTGCATTTTGTATGTATTGAATGGGACCGAGCAGAGATAGATGTTTTAGACTGACTGATAAAAACATATTCTCTAAACTGTTAAATGTACTTAATTCTTAATCTTGATATAACGATTATGATCTGTATATATTAATTATCATTTTGATTTATTAAAAGGTAAGATTCTGAGATGGGTCAATATGCCTGGTAGATTGGATGATAATAATATATATTGGTGAAATAATTAGTTAGTTGATGAAATCCATGTCTCAATATAGAGATTGATGATACACCTTTTTATGAGAAACTTATAAGTTTTCATGTGTAAACCCGGCCGGTAGATTTATGAATCTGGCATATGAAATAAGTTAAGTATTGCTCTAAAGGAAATTAATCATTGAATTAAATTCGTCAGTAATTTAATTTATTAATTAGTATCTGTAATCTTAACATGGGGAATTACATAAGTGTTTAATGGTGAATTTTGAAATATAAATAGAGTAGTGCAATTACAAATTTCTAGTGGAATGATTTATAATTTATTATGGTAAGAATAATTCAAATTAATTATTTGGAATTATTTCCATAATAGGAAGCCTCAGTAATAAATTTTGTGGTCCCTCAAGTGCCCAATTTAACTAGAACTCAGAATCCTATTTTCTAGCAAAAGAAGGAAAAGTAGCGTGTATTTTTTCTTCCAAGAAAGAAACATGTGTTTTATGTTTTCTTGAAGAAAAAGGATTTATACTTTCTTCTCCTCTTTGGACTGGGAAGAAATCTCTATAAGTAGAGATTCTTCAAACCTAGAAAGACAATTCAGTATTCTATACAATACTTGCCCACCAAGTATTGAGAGAGTTCAATTGTTAATTGGAATCACTGTAGAAGACCGTAGAGCTGGTGTCGTATTTACTTCAAGATATCTACACACGCTTCAAGAGGTAATCCTGAGTTAATTTTCAGCATACTTTGTGTGTGATACGTATTTGTGATTGTTGTCTATATTCATGCAAGATGTATGATTCTGGAATGCTTCCGCTGTGTATGCTATTTTCTATCAACATATAGCCGGCGCACTAAAGTTTTTGGTATTGTTAGGGGATATCTCAAATTTTATGGTAGTGTGAAGTCAAGAATACTTCTAGTATTAATTATCGATGAAACTTTATTTCAGTTCTTCTGTTATTTGACTAAACACATTAAACCTTCAATTATTTCAATTTTTCTTTTTTAACTCATCAGTAATTGATTGTTCCATCATTTAATTACCCATGTGTGATGTTACGCTTATAGTGACACTACATATTTTAGGGTAATTATTTTTAGAAGAGCCCAAATATAACACATTTTCTATATAAGAGGATTAAAGACACACATTTGAATTGATCAAAGGTTAAATATGTCTATTCATACAATAAAAGGACTAAAACTAAAATTTATTAATAATTGAGATATCAAAGTGTAATTTCTCCCAATAATTTTTTTATTTATGTGTTTAAGTAATCATCTGAGACTAATGGTCAATTATTAATGACATTATATTTTAGACTCCTAAATAGTATCTGGTCAAATAAGATATTATTTTAATATTTTTTCCTATTTAAATCATACAAACATGATATGATTTTAATATTTTACTATGCATAATCATATAAATATGACTTTGCAATATTACAAGAATAAAAAAATAATTATTTATAGTTAAGAGACAAAAATGTTATTATACCCAATAATTTTCCTTTTTAGGCATTTGAAATAATCTTCTAAGACTAAAATGGTCAATTGGTAATGACATTACCATTTTAGACTCCTAAATAGTATCTCTAGTCCAATAGGATAATGTTTTAATAATTTTACCTTTTTAATCATTCAAACAAGATATGCTTTTAGTATTTTATCATTCATAATTATGTAATTATGACTTTTCTATATTATAAAAAAAAGAAGAAGAGGAAAATGTTAGTATCCTCGATAATTTTCTTATTTAAGCATTTGAAGTAATCATCTAAGGCTAAAATGATCAATTGGTAATGCAGTTACCATTTTATACTCTTAAAAAAATATCTAGTCTAATAGGATAATATTTCAACACATTTACTTTTTTTTTATCATACATAAAAGATATGCTTTTTGTCACGACCCGATCCTACACCTGGACGTGGCTAGTACTCGAGAACCATTGTTGGTCCCCAAGCAAACCCTCATCCTAGCTGACTACAAGTGGAAGACTAACTCAAGCATTCATAATCTTAAAACTGAATTAAATACGTTAAACTCAATTACTCAACTCATAAAGTCAAAAATAATAATATAATCAACAACAATACTAATAGTTTGTAAAACAACTCAAAAGAAAGTAAATACTGAAAGACACCTCGACTCTATCTATCTATAATGCCTCTACTATTAAGGAAGGGTGTCGGGACAAGACCCACGACACCTCAAAACCACTAACTGGAAAGTAAATGTGAAGTCCTCTGAAATAAAATGAGGCTCACCAAAGCTAACTGGAGTGTAGAGTGATCTAAACGAAGCGCCTGTTGATAATCCTGAACACCTGTATCAGCATCATAAAAGGATACAAGTCGAATGACATTAGAACATTGAATGTACGATTATGCAAGGAGAACTGAAAGCATAGATAACTGAACTGAAAACATAGGTAACTGAACTGAAAGCATAGGTAACTGAACTACCTAGACTAGGAGAAATACTCACCTCAACTCAACTCCGATACAAAATCAATAACAAGAGATGAAATTCTTAAAGCGGTATAAAATAGAAGATATAACTCAATGATGTATAAAAATACAATAAAATACTCTTTACTCTTATTTGGGAGATTCTCTAACCGAAAACCATCACTATGAGCTACGTGATAATACAACATCTCCCCCACGCTGCCAGAACTGTCATATACCTTGTCGGGGTATAGAACACCTCAACTAAGTGGATCCACTAAGATATGCTTTAAAGTAATAAGGAATCGTCTAAAAAGTATGATTTATTATTCATGTTGGCTACATGATTTATGAAGAGTGTGAGTTGTCTGAACTCATCCCCATATTGGTGATTAATACTACTCTCAATAATGTATACTCATGCTCAAATGTGTAAAACATACTCTTTCTCTGGTTTGAGATAATTGCTCAAACTATCCTCTTAAAAGAGGTAACTGCTCTGAAATACCTTTGAACTCATAAACTCTTTTTACAAATCAAAGTTTCTCTTTTCTCAATGTAAAAATGATACATTTGGAAATACTTGGCTCCCTTACACTTTACTCAAATTGTCTCATTAAAGTTTCCTTAAAACTCAGTTTAAAACACAAATATTGGCTTTAAAAGATTCTCAAAATTTATAACTCAAAATAGAGTTCATCCTGAAATATAGACATGAACGAATCAACTCAAGGATCTCAGTGACAATATAGAAAACTCAATACTCAGAATCAAGAACTCAGAACTCAACGATACTACTCATCTCTAGAATACTCAATTGATAGGGTTCATGCTGAAATATAGACATGAACCAATCAACTCAAGAACCTCAATGCATAACCTATAACAATTAAAAAATTAGGAATAGAGTTTCAAAAAGGATTAGGAACTCAAGAACTCAAAATCAACTCAATAAAATCTCTTCTCATTCTCATACTCACTCCCTCAAGACTTAGTTCAAAACTATAATCAATAGCAAAAGAATTCTCAAATGACTCAAAAGGACCTCTTGAACTTCCCTTTTAACTTTACGTTAATTCTAAATGTAAATTAAAACATGTGATTAGGACATGTAGGATCTCTCAATGATTAATGAAGACTTTAAGAGTTAATATCAAGAAGAGGACGTAGACACGATTTGAAAGAACACATATGGGACAAAGGACGGAGAAGAAATGGACTGACGACCCTGAGGGATTAGCCTTAAAGTACTGGGCTGCTTTTGGGGTGCCCTGCAGGCATAGGGTTCCATCCCCAAAACTGCAGTGCCCAGGCCCTGGCGCCTTAGTGGTGCGCTGCCCCACCCCGAAACCCAGAAATCTGACAAATTTTCTACTCAATTTCGGGTCTTAACTCATCTAGAATCGATTGGTTTCTTTCAAAACTCTCTTTGATTCACAAACCCAACAAGAATTCATCAAAATTTCATACAATTCCTATCAAGAAACACAACTCATACTCAAGATCCTTAACTCAAGAAACTCAAAACCTCCATTGTGAAAGAATGAAGCTAAAATCAAGAACTACTCAAGAATCTCTAAATAAATGATTTTATGGATGAATTACATGTATGGCGTAAGGACGAACGAGTCCATCACTATGGAAAACCTCACATACCTGGAAAGAACGATGTTTTTGGCGAATTCCACAAATCTTGAAGAACACTTGAACTTAACCCTTTTCTCCTCTTGAAACCTTGCTCTAAATTCCTAAGTGTTTTGGAACGTGAATAGGTTATATAGAATTTGATTAGACCCTTAATTGGGTCAGGAAAAGACCAAAATACCCTTTTCTAAAATGAATGAAGTACCTTAAATAGAGAGGCTTCACTCAAACAAGTATAAAATTTTACTCCGAGCTCAAAATTCAGCTAACTTGGTGGCGTTGGAAAGAGAACTAAAAGACCTTCGGTTTGATAGATAATGGGACACCTAATTCTTTATGTGCTAAAATATATGGTCTTTTGAAGTTGATCCAAGTAAAATCTCATAGTGAAACTCTACCGGAAAGAAAGTTTTCAACTAAACTTTATGATAGGGGATTCTAGTGACCCTAACATCTAAGAAAATTTATAATCACTCGGTACAATATTATTCACAAATAAAGAATGGCTCGAATCTTAATTTATAAATTTTTGGGATGTTACAATATCTCCCCCTTGGGATCATTCGTCCTCGAATGACAGCTAGACTCCGGTAGAAATGTTGTAACAACACGTTGTTTGGGAGTTCAAAAGTTGGACATTAGAGTAATAACTTTTTAAACCTCAGCCATGTCTCATGGATTGGTTCACCATCCAAATGTTTGAAGCCCTGAATATTATCTCTCAATGACATCATCTTTGAAGGAGGGAAAAATCTTATGTAGAATGCTTCGGTAAGCTCTTCCCAAGACGTACTTGAATCCCTTGGTAGGTCAGCTAGCCACTTGGTCGCTTCCCCCATTAAAGATAAAGGAAACAACCGAAGCCGGACTGACTCTTGTGAGATGTTCTTGAACGAAAATGGACCACACACGTCCATAAAATTTTGGATATGGTCATGGGGATCCACTTGAGCCAGCCCTCTGAATAATCCTTTCATTTGCAATAGTTGCAACATCGTGCTAGTCACATGAAATAGGGCATTTCCCACGACCGGAGGTAAACGAATAGCACTGAAACCACCCAATTGAGCTTCATTGACATCATTTAAGTTACTGATGTCATCTTGATGTCCATTTTGGCTGGCGTTGCTTCCATTCACACTCATTTCGTCACCTGTTCAAGAACAACCAACAATAAACACAAAACAAAGTAAGTCGATTCAACTACAAACAAGATTACATCACATCTAAACTTCACTAAAAGAATTCTAAACACCAGTCCCCGGCAGCGGCGCCATTTTTTATAACACCCAACTACACTTCATCCAATTCTAAGTGTAGGCGGTCGTAATCTAGTATAAACCCAACGATGGATTCGATCCCATAGGGAGTGATACAGTAGAGATTTCAATTACGAAGGGAATGACATGTCCTAATCGGTTGTAGGAATATAAATTATCGAAACCATTAAAGTAAGTTAAAGGAATTTACAACTAGTGTCAAATGGGGGATTAAGATTTTCAATTAACAACCTCTAAAACATGGGAGCAATCAAGTAGAAAGGGATCATTGGGAATGTGATCGATATATTGACAATTTCACTATACGGGTGATTACTAATTATAGAATGTCGCTGAATCTTAGTGGGTAGGCTAGACTTTAGATTTATAGACATCTCTTGATCAACTATCATGAATCAAGCGAGTTCTCTCAAACCTCAACAAGCATAACAATTATACACTGCCCAAAACCTCAATTAATGTATTCTCTCGAGCTAGATTGGTAGGATTGAATTAAGACTCACTTTCTCAAGATGAATCCACAACAATCCAATCACTACAATCATCAATTAATAACCTTAATTATAAAACCTCTTTCTCAAGAAAGCATAGAATACAAGACTAGAACTGCATTTGCAACTATAATTCGTAAATTAAAACTCAGTTATCAATTGAACCTACTTCAAAACAATAATTAAATCAGTAATTACTAACAGCCATAAGGTAATTGAGACAATTAATCACATAATCACACTCCCAAGAATGAGGGTTTTAGCCACACATTATAAAAGGTATGAAAATATTACCAACTATGTTTTCTATCAGCTAGGTAACAAAATTCAAGTCTTCACAATGCTTCAAATTACCTTTCCACCGCGTGGTACAAAATTGTTTCAGGAGGCGTTAGTTCATGTGAGGTTAATTCAGGATAGGCTCAGGATGGCTTAGAGTAGACATTAGAGTTATGCAGATCGCAGGCGTCGACTGTTGAGATTTGTCATTGGTGACCGGGTATTACTCCGAGTATTTCCCATGAAGGGCGTGATGAGATGAGGCGGGGCAAGCTTAGCCCTAGGTACATTGGGCCTTTTGAGTTTTTGAGGATAGTTGGTGATGTGGCCTATGAGTTAGCTTTACCCCCAGAATTCTCAGCTATTCACCCAGTTTTCCATGTTCCGATGTTTCGCCGGTATGTTCCAGATGAGTCTCATGTGCTCCAGTATGATGTCGTTGAGTTGGATGATCGCCTGCCCTATATTGAGGAGCCAGTTGCTATTTAGGCCTGAGATGTGAGGCAACTGAGGTCTAGAGCCATTCTTGTGGTGAAGGTCCATTGGAGGCATCTTCCAGTTAAGGAGGCTACCTGGGAGATAGAGTGGGAGATGCGGGAGCAGTTCCCCAGCTTATTTGGGCCCTCAGGTACTTCTTGACTCTTACTTTTGCGGACGAAAGTCCTTTTAGTAGTGGATGTTGTAATGACCCTCAAGATCATTTCTATGTTTATGCCTTCTTTCCATCGTTTAGAGCGTTCTTGTAGCGACCACAAGTCAAATATGACTTGCTGGCACTGACTGTTCGGTTGCCTGATCGTTCGTTTGGGTTTTTTGTCCGTTTCCTGTTTTGGAGCTTTTGAAACTTGAAAAGTTGATTTCAGTCATAACCTCAGGTAAAAAGCCTCAGATGGGAATTTTGACAGTTGCATCAGCTTCGGAGCGGCCAAATTAGGCTAGTGGCATGGTTGGCACGAGTCCTGAGGCTTTCAGTGTAACTTTGGGGACATTTGGCGCTTTAGCCTTTGAATTTTGGCTTAAGTTTTACTTTGGTCAACATTCTTGATGAACGCGCTCGAATGAGAATTCCGTCAGCGTGGCTAGTTCTGGAATGCTGAATTTGGTCTGGAACATCCCTTCGTGCTCTTTCCGGGGATTCCGATCTTTTTCCGAGGCCCGTTGTGGAAATTGGCTAAAAATGGCATTTGGGTGTGGGGCTCACTTTTTATCAAAATGACTTCGTATCAAAATTCTGACTGCTCCATTGAGTCCGGAATGTCGAATTTTGGAGAGTAGCATATTTGGTTTATTTTCATCGGGTCCCGAATGAATTCCGAGGTTCCGTTCGGAGACCTTTAAAAAAAAAAAGCAGAATCTGGTGTTGCTGGTGCAGACCTTTGGCGACCAGAATTTATCTTTGGCGACAAGATTTATCTTTTAGCGACCAGAACTGCTGCTATTTATATAGCGAAAAATCAGATTCAGCCTCATTTTGAAACTTCGATATCTCGAGTTCTAGAGCTCCGTTTTGGGTGATTCGAAGTCCGGTGTGTTCGGGTTTGTGTTGACTGTGTGGGTGACTGTTCGGAGCATGTTGAAAAGTCTCCGATTGTGGTGTATCTGCGTTGTAAGTGGCTGCCCCAAGTCTCTTTTTGTGTAAAGTTTTGCATTTTTGGTTTGTTGTTGCATGGAGCTGTTCCGAGCCCCGAGAGGTGCTCAGGGGAGGATTTAGGACCTCTTCATGGAGTCAATTCTGAAAATTCTAAAGCGGGTCCCACATTTCCCGATTTTGACTCCGAAATTGCTCTGTCTCCGATTTTGATAATTTTAGTGTTTAAACAACCGTGCTGATGCTGTGATTCTATATTTTATAGTGTGGCAACAATCTGAGGCCGTTCGGAAGGAAAAAGCTCCGGCAGAGTGCTTTGGAGCGCGCACGATTGGCCTTCAAGTAGGCTACGACTTCCTTTCCTTTAGATTGAGCCTGATTGTGTAATTGCATGCTGAATTGTGTGAATCTGGGGTGGGCTTCTAGTATTTCTTCTCTTCTTCTCAGAAATCATGGTGTAGGGTTGATTTTTGGGCTGTTTCAGGGTTACTAGCACACCGTCAGAGGGGTTGTTTATCTGTGGGTATTTGTGAATTACCTGTTGGGCTGTTTATTTGTCGGTGCATGCATAGTATCTAGTTGGATGTTTATTTTTATTGGAATTTATCTTTGGCCTTATTCTAGTATAGACTAGTGTTGCCTTAGACCCATGCACATGATTGGCTTTGTTATGTATCCGAAGTCGATTCGAATGGACTAGGTCCTTGTAGACCGGCATAACAGACTTGGGTATGATAGTTAAGCATAGCTTTGGGCTTTTTATTTCTTTTGATCCTTCTGGCTTCTCTCCATATTTCTATTAAGCCGATGCGTTATCAAACGCGTAGTATTTTCCTGGTTTGGGTGTTTCGCGATCGGTTCTGCTGTGAGGTAGTTTGTACTGGACGTCGATCCACGATGGCTTGGAGTTGATTTGCCCATTTTTATGTGGTTGGTAGTGGACGTCGATACATGATAGCTTGGAATTTGAGATCCTCTACGGAGTTGATTTTACCTGCACACTCTGGATGGCATTGGGCAGGGCCCCCTGGGTGATTAGCTGGCTGGGTAGTTGGATATAAGTTACTTGAGGTCATCATCAGAGTTGATAGACCCGTGCACTGTGTCTGGCTAGGGCAGGTCCCCTAGGACTTTTAGATGGCACACTTGGCTAGCTTGGGCAGGTCCCCCGGAGTGTTAGTCTATTGGGAAGTTTGATTAAGGCTTTTGGAGGGGAATGATATACCCCCGCGCGGCACTCACTTGGTTGGGTAATGCCCCGGAGTTGCTAGCGGGCTAGGTGGCCCGATATGGAAGTCAGACTTGTTGACTGGGTTGGAGTTGTTGGTTGGGTGTCGGTTCAGAGTTAGGTTTCCTTTGGGTTACGTAGTTGTGGCTTCTCTGTGTACCTATCGGGCTTATGGGTGTCCATTTGGATTCTTGTGTTTTTTGTGCGTGAGTGTACCTAGCGGGTCTTATGGGGGGCCTAGCTGGGTTTAGGTTAAATAGCCTTAGACTAGCTCTCTGATTGTTCTGCTCTTATTTCTGTTGACCTCTGTTCATGTTCGATTCTATCTTTTCCGTCTGTTTTACCTTTCTTGCTCAGTTGTCCTATGATGCCTACTGGGTACCTGTTCCTTTTGTACTCATGCTACACTTTGCATCTATTTTCTTGATGCAGGTCCGAGCACCAGCTACCAGCGTTGATGTTGAGCCTGCAACAGTCTGTTCTGGAGAAGAGGGAGAGCTCATGGCGTTCTGGGATTTCCTTTCTCCATATCGTAAATCAGTTTGACTTGCCTTTTAATTTTTGAGGCAGTCTTGTTTCTGTGGTCCACTTTTGGGACTTGTACTCTTCAAGTAGTTTTGTACATATGGCTTCCAGGTTCTGGGAAGTATCTTTTGTATATATAGTTTTGGGTTTGCTTCCTCCTTCCTCTTATGTGTTCTGTTTATTTATGCTTCGCTTAGTTGTGGATATTTCACCCCTCAGTCCCATTACTCTCAAGTTCTGGGACAGGGTTTGGCTGGCCTACTGGCGGGTTGGTAGGTGCCATCATGGCGATTTTCTAAATATAAAAGGTTGGAACCACTTGAATAAGAGTTGTGCGCTAATAAGAACTTTGGAGAATCAAGGTAATCCAGTCACTCATATACCAAATGTTCCACTCCCTAGCCCGAGCCAACGCTACAAGTCAACAAAAGACCTATAGTGATCCTATACCGGTTGTTTGATAGTTGAAGTATAGAAAACAAGGGAAAGCGTATGGTATGTATACTTGCAGTAATAGAAGTTTTTTAGGAGAGTGAGAGTACTCATCAGTCCCAAATATCTTGTGTGGGGGCTTTCTTTGTTGTGAGGACACTATATATGCATTTGGTAATTGGTTATGTTAGCTTACAGTTGGTACTGGTATAAGCATGATTGACTGTGTGTAATGGGATGTCGTCCATTGATCCTTTCATGTTAGATAGATGATTTTGGATGAGATGGTTGTGGAGATAGCTGCTACAAATTTGTGATGTGGTCCTTTGTATTTGAGCGTCGAGTATGTAAGGGTAAATGTAAAAGCACTCTAAGGCCGAGAGGAAAAGAGTGAAAGTCATATAATACGGATGAGAAGCGTTAAGATGTATCCAACTTTCTAGGAACAGGTAATATTAACCACGGATAGTTACTAGTATAGGAATTTAGAGTGAACTAAAGTTCATGGGGAACACAATCCTAGTCTCGTTTAATCAATAACTAAAATCTTGAAACTATTGCTTGCCCTTGTTAACTGTGAAGCTGGATTAAGTATTGGTCACTTGACACAATCAACCCAAATTTTACTTTCCGAAAGTTATTTTTTTGGAAATACTAACCGCAATTAAATAAGAGCGTCAGTAAGGTTATTTCTATAGTAAATTCCCTGTGGGGTCGACCACAAATTAATTTGAGTTTTATAATTGACTTCGACCGTTAATACTTCTTAATTGAGGTGTAAGATTGGACGTATCATCATGCTAATCTCTTTTTTTAGGAGGTTCTTTCCAATCCCATTTTCTAGAGGGTCCTAATAATCTCATTTTCCAGGAGGGTCCTGCTAATTCTATTTTATAGGAGGGCTCTGCTAAATTAAATATCATCTTTAGGACATTCTTACTAAATTCAATTTTTCAAGAGGGTCCTGCTAAATAAAATTTCATTTTTCAGGTGGGTCATGTTAAATTCAATTTTTTAGGTGGGTTCAAGGAGGGTTCCTGCTAAATCCAATTTTTCAAGGAGAGTTCCTGCTAGATCCAATTTTTCAAGGTCCAATTTTTTGGGAGGGCCCTACTAAATTATGTTCCATTTTCTAGGTCTTGCTAATCAATTTTCCATCAGGATCCTGCTAAATTAAGACCCATTTTCCAGGTCTTTCATTTTAATGTAACAATCAAAGCCACAGATCGGAGCCTCGATAGGACTTCATTCGACCTAAAACTAATCTAATCATTTTATCTTCTTGAACTACACATGAATTGATTTCCTTATAACTCGGGATATGTAGGTTGTCTGAAATCATGATAAGAGTCATATCTTTTCTTTCCCCTTTCAAATAATGGTTGGGTCAAAACCTGTGTCGTTGTCCACTTCTTTGTATGGAACTCTTCATGTTTTCATTCAAAGAGGGTCAAGCTGTGGACACAAGATTTTTGACCTTTCTCGATTTTCAACCCATATTTTAGTTTAAGTATCTATAAATCAAATTTTTATTTCAAATTTTATTTTATTTTCTAAGTAGATTTTACTTGACAAAATTGAAAACCATAAAAATAGTTGCTTTTAGATAATACTTTTATTTTTTAATTTTAAGGAAATAGAAGAATTACAAAAAAAATATATTCTTAACTTTTTTTATATGTAATACTAGTATACGTACCCGCCCGTTGTGCGGATATTTTAAAATAAATATTTTTAAAATTTAAAAATGACTAATATGAATTATTATTGAGTTTTTATTTAAGGATGCATAAAATCAATTGTATTTTAAATTATTAGAATTTTGTCCACAATGTTATTTTTAGTTCAATATATTTCGTTAATTTCAAATTATTTTTATATACATTTTTTAAAGAAAAACATTTAATGTTGAGATTAATAAGGACAGTTACAAATCACATCATCTTTTTTTAAAAAAAAGATTGTAGTTGAGATTAATAAGGATAATTGCAAATCAACTTATCTCTAAAAATGAATGTAGTTAAAATTTATTTTTTTATTAATTAAGTATAGGGATTGTGGTTTTAGATCCTTGGGAAATTTCTTTTCTTAATACCCTTATTCCCCTTTCATCTGGAGTGGAGCTGTCGAAACTTGAGCTCATCATGCTATACTAACAGGTTTAAAACATCTATAAATTAATTGATAAGTAAAGATTAGATGAAAAGGAGAGAAATTGGAGAATAGGCTACGTGTGAGAGAAAATAGGTAAATTAATTTTATTGGAACAATCCTTAAATATATTTAAATTTTATTTCTATATAACTATATCAGCTATACTTCTAGTTTTATAATATATTATATACTAATTTTTCTAAGGATATTATTAATTCTATGATTATTTTACCTTGATCAAACATCAAACACTTCAAATGTTTTTACGTGCTTGTCCTTTATTATTTTAATACCATTGGAATAAAAAAAAAAAATTGTGTTAAAAATTTATTAATTCTAACATTCCACATGAAATGCTTAATATCATAAGATTAAATTACATACTGATACATTTAACAAATATATTATTCAAAATCAAAATATTCAATATATTGATGTCTTTAACTAATGTTTTATTCAAAATCTAAATATTAAATGAAATATTGATACATTTAACAATTTACTATTTTAAATTTGTATAAATTATAATAGAAAATAATTTAAATGTTAAATAATCTTAATTCATACGACTTCTATATTAAGCTTACTCAAAGTGTTTATTAAATATTTTAAATTTTGATTTGAACCGTATTAGAAATAATATGAATGTGGATGAAAAGGGTGTTATGCTCATTTGAACTTTATCCGATCAAGCATATCATGTGTAACTATAGTTATCTTGAAATTCATATATTTTTAATTTTTAAATTAAAAATTGTTTCATATATTTTAAAATTAAAAATTGTTTCATATATTTTAAAATTGCAATTTCCAATTTAAATTAATGTTGTTATATAAAATTGATAATAGTCTTAAATTTGATAAATGACTTACAGTTGTGATATTATTCAGAATAGAATTTAATGCTTCCTAAATATAGATAAATATTATTTATCCTAAATTCAAAAGTTAAAGTTTTATTTCATTTTAAAATTTTAAAATTTGATTGTCCTTTCAACAATTTGTTTAGAAATAAAAAGTTTGATTAATTGAATATCCGAGACGGTGTATTTATATAAAAATGTTAAATTCCAATTTTTGGGGTTGATAATTGGCTTTAACTGGAAAGTTACATTTTTAAAATCAAATTTTGAAGAACCAAAAGATGCAATTTTTTTAGTAATTGCTGATATGTGTCTTTTTTAAAACTTAAAAGTTGTAATTAGCTGAAAAGTTACAATCATCTTTAAACTCAAAAAATATAATAAGACACAGATAAGGATTGATTTTCAAATTTAAAAAATAAAGCAAAAGAGTTAGTTTGGAACAGATTGAAATCTTATTTATTTTTAAAGTAACTTGTATGTTCGTGTGTGTATTGGAATGAGGACGTGAGTGGGGATAGGTGGTTTGAAATTTATTTATTTATTTGTAATATGATTTTTTATGTAACATTAAATTTATTTTTTGGATTTTCAATTTTCAATTTACAAATTATAATAATTAGAATTATGGTACTTTTAAAAGGAAAACGACAATTCAAAATGAAAATAACCATGAATAGTAAAGTACGCCACAAATATAGGATTGTTTTATTTTGATGATTTTAAATATTACTTTCAGTTATTAGGTTTCTGTAATTTTTTCTATGTTCTTTGTAAAACATTTTTTTTTCTAATTTTTTGTTTTAGAAGTTTTTAAAAATTGTTTGTATGCAAATGTTTTGTAAAGGTATCCATAATAAAAGTTCTCTAGTTATTACTTTCATATAGAAATAGAAACTATATATATATATGTTATTATTATTGTTGTCATCGTTATCATCATCATCATCAAGAGATATCTTATTCTTTCATTACAGAACATATTACCCGTGATATAAATGCTTTAATTAATATAAAACAAAAGCATATAGATTCTTTACAATATGAAGTATTTTGCATGAATATGTTTGATACAATGAAATCTGCTAAAATACAGGAAAAAAATAAAATGATTTCCAAACAGATAGCTATTGATATTTGTGCTGATCATCCTAGTGCGTTCTGGGATAGGAAAAGACATATTGTTACTCTTCCTTATGAAGATAACTTCTCTGAAGATAATATTCCTACGAAATCTCGACCTTGTCAGATGAATGCCGAATTAGTTGAATTCTGCAAGCAGGAAATTGATAATTTATTACAAAAGGGTTTGATAAAACCTTCCAAATCCCCTTGGTCTTGCACAACATTTTATGTTAATAACGCTGAGAAAGAACGTGATATTCCCAGGTTAGTAATAAATTACAAACCCTTGAACAAATATTTAAAATTGATTAGGTATCCTATCCCAAACAAAAGGGATTTACTATCCAGATTATATGATGCCAACATATTTTCAAAATTTGATTTAAAGTCAGGATATTGGCAAATTCAAATATTTAAAGAGCATACTTATAAAACTGCTTTTAATGTCCCTTTTGGACAATATGAATGGAACGTTATGCCTTTTGGTCTAAAAAACGCTCCTTCCGAATTCCAAAAAATTATGAATGATATTTTTAACCCTTATTTAGATTTCATCATTGTTTATATTGATGATATTTTGGTTTACTCAAAAACGTTTGAATTACATATCAAACACATTGATATTTTCAAAAAAATTGTTATACGAAATGGTTTAGTAATTTCTAAACAAAAAATGAGTTTATTCCAAACAGAAATAAGATTTCTGGGCATAATATATGTCAAGGAAAAATAACCCCAATTCAAAGATCTATAGAGTTTGCATCAAAGTTGCCGGATATTATCACCGACAGAACTCAGCTGCAAAGATTTCTGGGAAGTTTGAATTATATTTCTCCGTTTTATAAAAATCTTTCTCAAGATTTAGCCCCATTATATGATAGGCTGAAAAAGGATTGCAAAACTCCTTGGACTAATAGTCATTCAGATATTGTTAAAATGATTAAACAAGGAGTCAAGTCTTTACCCTGTTTAACCCTGGCCAATCCTAGTTGGCAAAAAATTATTGAAACTGATGCGTCCAATATTGGTTATAGGGGAATTCTTAAGCAAATTAATCCCCATGATAAATGTGAATATATTATAAGATTCCATTCAGGTAAATGGATTGAGGCACAAAAGAAATATGCCATGGTAGCGCATGAAATGCTGACCATAGTCAAATGCGTCTTAAAATTCCAAGATGATTTATATAATCAAAAGTTTTTAATAAAAACTGACGCTCAAGCTGTCAAATATATGTTTGATAAAGACTTTAAGCATGATGCTTCAAAACTGATATTTGCAAGGTGGCAAGCACAGCTAGCTCCCTTTGATTTTGAGATTCATTATAAAAAGGGCATTGATAATTCCCTTCCAGATTTCTTATTAAGAGAGTTTTTAAATGACTGAGTATTCTTTCATCCTTAGCAACGAAACTCTTATTTCTATACTACAGGTGATCCCACTATGCCAGGATCTGAAAAAATTGATACTTGATAAAATCATTTTTGATATTCTCCAGGAAGATGATTCATCAGAATTTGAATTTTCCTTATACGAAGAAATATCTCGTGAAGACATTGATTATTTACTACGAGA
>JAJONR010009024.1:0-32517 GCA_029582245.1 Solanum etuberosum
GAAGAATTATATGTTATTGTATGCCAGAAAATCTATACTGTTTGTTTTGAAATGTGGGTAGGGGAAGCGGAAACAAGGTGAGAATCGAATCGAACCTTCACTTTCAGTAGTTAATCAATTGAGTTACTAAGATTCTCGTCAACATTAAGTTGACGTTCCACCATGCAGATTCAAATATAGCTTAAGTACTCGAATTTTCGAATTTCAACTTCAAAATCCATGGCCGGAAGCTAAACTTTGTGCTTTGAGCATTGAAACCACTGCTTAACTACCCTTCCCGCCTGGGAATGTCCCAAAATACAAATGAAGATATCAACCAGAAAGCTCATATCTTTAACGCACCCTTCTCTCAATCTTTGGCATCCAACTGTCGATTGTTTCACTTGGAATACTCTCATCAGAGCCTATGTTCAACGAACTCATCAACCTTCAAGCCCCACCCATACCCCACTCTCCATCTTCCTCCGAATGCGCGTCCATGGCGTCCATATTGATTACTACACCTTCCCTTTTCTCCTCCAGTCTGTCCATTCTCCGCCACACCTCCAGTTGGGACGATCCATTCACTCACAGGTTCTTGTTTTTGGTTTTTCATCCGACCCATTTGTCCAAACTTCGTTGATTAGTATGTACACTGCTTGTGGCGATGTGGGGTCTGCACGAGACGTGTTTGATGAAATGTCTCAACCGGATTTGCCTGCGTGGAATTCTATTGTTAATGCGAATGTGAAAGCGGGTTTGCTTAGTGTTGCGCGTGAACTGTTTGTTAAAATGCCTAGCAGAAATGTTGTATCTTGGAGTAGTATGTTGGATGGTTATGTGAGGTGGGGTAAGTGTGAAGAAGCATTGGAGTTGTTTAATCAGATGATAAAGGAAAATGAGGTTATGCCTAATGAGTATACCATGGCTATTTTGCTTGCGGCGTGTGAGCAGTTGGGTTCACTTGAACACGGGAAATGGGCTCATGCTTGTGTTTACAAACTTGGGATGGAGATTAATGTTGTACTGGGGACTTCATTGATTGAAATGTATGCTAAATGTGGGAGTATAGTTCGGGCAAGATTAGTTTTTGAAAATTTGGGTCCAAAGAAGGATGTAATGGCTTGGAGTGCCATGATCTCAGGTCTTGCAATGCATGGACACTGGGATGATTGCCTCTGTTTGTTTTCAAATATGGTTGACAGCGGAGTAATGCCTGATGACATCACGTTCTTAGGTGTTCTTTCTGCTTGTGTACATGGAGGATTGGTGAGCCAAGGGAAGGAAATGTTTGAGAGGATGAGTAAAGAGTTTGATATTTCTCCTTCAATTCAGCATTACGGCTGTATGATTGACCTTTATGGCAAAGCTGGTTTGATTGATGAAGCCTGGAATCTTCTGAATACAATGCCTATGGAGCCAGATGTGCTTATTTGGGGAGCTCTTCTTAGTGCAGCCAGGATATGTGGAGATATTGAAACATGTGAGATTGCACTCAACAAAATAATAGAGCAAGATCCCACAAATAGTGCAGCTTATGTTCTTCTCTCCAGTGTCTACGCTAAGATGGGTCGGTGGAAAGATGCTAGGGACATCAGAAACCTTATGGAGACAAAGAAGGTACAGAAAGTTCCTGGGCGTAGTTCCATAGAGGTCAATTCAAATATCCAGTAGAACTAGTTTACATTGAAATGAGTATCAAGCAGGCACTAGTAAATCATGTGATGCTCAAGGATACTCTGCGCGGGTTCAAGATGGACGGTTTTATGCAGACATTACACAAGGTACTGCTAAATTTGAATGAGGAATGAAAGAATTTAGCAGTTTTCACTTCATTATGAGAACATGTCAATTAAATTCTCCGTGCTAATACTGTAACATGGTTTAGATATGCCCAGTAAAAATGTCAGGCATGCACCGTGCAGGTGGTGGTAATGTTGTAGTATAAATTTCCTCAACGACTGCTGGTGGAGTTGTGGTAACAGGTTGCAACTGGTTTCAATACTTTGTTGGTGGGGAATGTTCTTGTAGTGACTGGTGGTAACTGACCTTGGCGCTGAATTTTGATTGGGAATATCTCTTCCTTTTAGGCTCATCTGGCCTGGTAATATCAAAGTTTGGGAGTGCCCAGCCGGATAAAGATTCTTTTGTTTTGCCTGGTAATATCAAATCTTGAAATAGCTAATTTGTTTATTTTGATATTATGAATCAATGAATATTTGCTCCAATTCGTTTCACAACAAAAGGAAGAATCTAGTTGCGAAAGCAACTTGTAAGCCAAGCCTTGCAAAAGTAGAGCCGAGACACCATGGTTTGCCCACAAAGAATGAGGCTCCTCATACATCATCCATCATCCATCATCCATCATCCATCATCCATCAATCACTTGGTGGTTGCTAAATTTCTAGTTTTGTGTTTGGTGAACAAGTCATTTGGTAATTGGGAATAGGTGAGTTGTGAGACATCAGACAAGTTTGTTTTTTAATTATGTCAACAAAGTCATATTGTAAGATTTTGAACTTCACAATTGCTTTATAAATGACATACCTTCTTTATTTAATTACCAAAGAATAAATCTCTGCTACCCTCTTTACATTCCTGGTTCACTTCATTATGTGTCCATTGTTAATGTAGTACTGTTTTCTGTGGTTCATCGTCATAAATTGATTAGTATTATGCTGTTTGTCAACCCATTGCAACCCTCTTCCTTTATCAGCTACACGCCTACACGAGCAAGCTCAGTTGGGCAGAGTTGAGGCTTGCGACCATCTTACTAGTCTCACTTATTAAGAATGATTATCTGTAATTATCTTTTAGGTGATCTCATTATGTGAAAATTACAATGTCTAGAAGTGAAACTCCAAAAAAAAGGAATGTTTGTGTTTGTTGTCACACCTGTTTCAACTACAGATCAAATTTGAAAAAAAAACTAGCATAAGAAAGCTGGTAAAGCAATAGGCTAGAAATGGCGACAAATTCTTTAATATCCAATACTTATTGTCAAAAGACAAAATGTATCATTGATGAATGCTTCAATCCAACTCTTAACATTCCACAGCTAAACTTCTGGAAAAAATAAATCAAGATACAAAAAGGAAGCCTTCATTCTCCTTTTGAATATACCATCGTTAAGCAGCAGCTCCTACACAAGCAGTTACTGGAGCAGCACTATTTTGTTTTACAGCACTATATTTCTTGGTGATGAATCTGGCATTCAGAGAACAGAACGTTATCCAAGGAATAATTTAATATATGATAGAAGCTTAATAAGATTCAGAAGAAAACACTGCAGGAGCCTTGCCACAAAACTAAAGGGCGGGAATTGTTCCATAAAGGATGGAACGAGTATCACACTGTACGAAACTGAAACAAGCATCTCGGTCATAGGAGCTGAGTTGCATGCTAAATTACCTGAAAAAATCCCTCCATAACAGCTCGTACATCAGCCAGTTCAGCCCAGTGCCACTACCACCATCTTTCTTGCCAGAGGCAGCAGAAATCGTTCTGCAGCACAACAACCAATGTAGCGTTAACCAGTGATATTGGTCTCACAGGCATTAGTATCAGGATAAGAAATAAACTATTGATAAGACATTACCTTGAAGTGGACTTTTTCAATTCATCAAACATGGAACGGGGTGAGAGACATCCCATAGCTAACCAAGGCGATATTTTGCAAGAAAAGTTTGCACCATATATGCTGTCAGTTGTGCCATCCTTGTTTTCCTTACTGGGTTGGGCCTGACATTCTGCTGCAAATTTTCTAAGTCTCTGCAGTGCTTCATTCTCTCCTCCCACAAGGGAAGCATTAGCAGCTGGTTTTCCATTCTAAATAGTTGGCAAATGCAAATGTTTAAGTATACCAAGATAAAGAAATGTTCATGTTTACCATAGTTTGCGAAGTAACTGAAACAAATCAACTTTGTTTGACTAGTTTGTGATGTTAAACAACTGACAGTTCCGAACTTTAAATACAGTACGGCAATTACAAAATTCAAGTCGGTGAAAAATACAGTATGGCAACTACAAATTCAAGTCTCTGCAGTGCTTCATTCTCTCCTCCCACAAGGGAAGCATTAGTCATTCTAAATGATGGACAAATGCAAATGATTATGTATACCAAGATAAAGAAATGTTCATGTTTGCCATAGTTTGCAAAGTAACTGAAACAAATCAACTTTGTTTGACTAGTTTGTGATGTAAAACAACTTACAGTTCCAAAGTTACAATACAGTATGGCAATTACAAAATTCAAGTCAGTGAAAAATCAGGCAACAGCTGTCAAGTGATTATGCACTGTTCTACAGGCAATACTAAAAAAGCAACCTCCAAATGTGGCAAAAAGATGATCTTTCTAGATTTCATATTCTCGAGCTAGCAAATAAAAGTTGTTTGGTCTATTCTATAAGCACTATATATGGTGTGTTGTGTCCTAGTTTGGTGACCACCTAATAAGAAGTACATTAGTACATTAATCAACAAAATGTCAAAGCTATGAGCTGGATATTCAGTACACACAACTAGTGCATAGAAGGACACCAAACGTAGAGCAAGGGTCATTTAAATTACTGATGTTCAAACGCCAAACACTAAACCTACTTAAGCATGGGTTTTATCTTACAAATGTTCACAATACATATACAAGAGATACATTGGATTGAACCATCAATTATTTCTGACTTGAATTACTTCCATTCCGTATAAAAATGGAATCTTGATCGTCTCTACCACTTAAACTGAAGTGTCTAAGAAACAGAAAGCTACTCGAAACTAAAGAACTACTAGTATAGCTCAATCTCAAACTAGTTGGGTTCAACTATATGAATCATCCTTATATCGGTTACACTACATTTGTACCGGTTTCATTCCAACACTCGCAAATATGTCATTTCAGTCAAATTAGAAGTTCTCTAACACCAAAGGTAAAACTACTTTCATCCAATACTCAATAGACCTACAGTTTCCAATGATCATTGTGAAATTCAAAATCGAAAAAAGTAATACCTGACCCATTGTGGCACTAGGATTGAGCCCCAAATCAACCAAAGAAGGAATCTCCCCAGGCTCCACATCACCTCTAGCAGGCAATCCCCTCAATTGATCCAATGCCTCAATTGTCTTCCTTACCTCTAATCCCTGCACTTTCTCCCTAAACCCTCCGTAATTCGTGGGCATTTGCTCCAACTTAAAAGGCAAATCATCAACATGATACAATGTACTACCCCAGAAATACTTCACCTCTAAACCCTCATCCTTCATCACAGCATCAATCGTATCTTCCCCTTTAACCTCATCATGTGAAACCTCCCTATGAGCATACACAGCTTCAGCTCCAACAGCTTTAGCTAATTCCACCAACACAGTCTCCGGCTTCCCAATTCTAACAACAAGATCAGACCCTCTTGCCTGTAAATTCTTCCTAAGGTCAGCAACAGATTCAATCAAAAAACTAGCTCTATACGGCCCAGTTTTATCAAACCCAGATGAGGATTTCCCATAATCTCTCGGGTCAAAACAGTAAACAGCCAAAACAGACATGGACTCATTATGAGCCGCGTTGAGACACTCATTATCATGAACACGAAGATCGTTACGGAACCAAACAATCGACGCTCGTCGAAGCCCAGCAGCATTAGAAGGCTCAGAAGGACGAAGAGGGTTTAGAGTTAGAGTATTTTGAAGAGGGTTAGCAGAAATGGTGGACTTGAAATTGGGTTTTGTAGGTGGAAGAGAAGAAGCTGAAAGTGAGAGATTTGAAAGAGATGAAACTTGAGTTGGGATTTTGACTTTGATGGGTTTGTTGAAAAGGGTTGAGATTTTAGGGGGATTAAGGAAATGGGTTGGAAGGATTGTGGATAAAGCAAGTGAAATTGAAGCTATCGGTAAAATGGGTGTCTGTTGTTGTTCTTCTTGAGGTGTTTGGGTTTCTGGGTTATCGGAAAATTGATTCTTGGGATCCATTTCCGATGAGTTTTCCGGTGAGAAATGTACAGAATCAGAGGAAGAAGATGAAGATAAGCGACGGCTTATTGCCCTCCAAGAATTTGTTGGTATTGTTTAAAGCTGGTGCTGTATTTTGCTGTATATCAATATTTTGTCCAAGTTTGTCTATTTGTTGTGTTAGGTGTGTGCGTCTTTTAAGAGGTTGGTGAATTTCAATTTATGTTTCGTTCTAATTTATTTGTCTTATTATTATTTTTTATCATGTTTATATTGATACATTTTACGTATCTTTAGTTTAATATTCATTTCGTTCCTTTTTTAGTTGTTACGGTTTCCTTTTTAAAGTCAATTAATAAGAACTTTTTACGATATATTTTTTCATTATATTGATATGTAAAATATTGCAATTTATAATATTTTTCGTATAGTTTTTAAATATTTGAATATCGAATTAATGTAATCTAATTTAACTCTGATAATTAGTTAAATTGACTTTCGAAAAATACAACATGAAAACTAAAAAGGAACGAATACTATAAATTATAATATCCAAAAGTTTTCTTTTTCTTTACTTTATTAAACTTTGTCTCATGTCAAAACCAAAAAAAAAATTGTAACAATAAAAATAATTATTTTGATATTGAAATTCACTACTTCGGTTAATTTGAATTGTTAGTAGATTCACTAGGATAAACTAGTCCTATTGAAAAGTTCATTTTTAATTTGGGAAAAAGGATAAATATACCTCCAAACTATCATAAATGGTATGCAGATATCTTCCGTCATATTTTTGGGACATTGGTGCCCCTGTCATCCAAAAACTAGAGCATATATGCCCTTCACTCTAACGGAAGACTAAATAGGGACACGTGTCGCAAACTTATCCGTCCATCCAATATTTAATAAATGTCAATCGGTGGATAAGATTATGACACGTGTATGTCCGTTAGTATAAATGGTATATATGCTCTAGTTTTTGAACGACAGGGGCACCAATGTACCAAAAGTATGACGGAAGATATCTGCATACCACTTACGATAGTTCAGGGACATATTTATCCTTTTCTCCTTTTAATTTTAAACTCGAAACTTTTGATTAATGTGGAAGGATTCCAACTAGCTAACCACATTGCTCCGCAGGAGTGGAATAGTGAGTATAAGGCTGCTTGCTGGTTGCAATTTACTACAGGTTGGTTAGCTTTGATAAATTTTCCCACCTAATTTTTTGGGTACATATTGGATTGGGGAGCCTGCCAGTGCCAGGGGCAGGTAGAGGCCATGGGTTGAAAATTGTATTCTCTGGTCATTGAATAAGAAACGTTTTTCAAATCTAAACCAAAAGTAAAATGTACAATTTTTTGGGAGTTTGACTTCAAAAACAACCCCACAAGACACAAGTAGGTACAGGTTCATCTTTATTAGGAAGCACTTTTACTCCTAGGGGATTTTCGGTGCGAATTCGGATTTAATCAAAACTCCAATGTGGATACCAGACACCGGATAGAAAACCAACAAAAAAAAAAAAAAAAGAGTGAATGTTGATTCTGAGTTTGCTGAGGGACCTTTAACGTTGAATTGAAATTAATCAATGTTGTATACCCCTCTTAAACTTCCAAAGAACAACATGATCTTGATCTATCAATCGACTTATATAATCTAAGGTTGAAAACCTTGATATCACCTGATCGATTATAAGAACACACAAATCATCACATAACCAACTCCAAAACAGCAGTCATTGAAAACCACTCAAGTTGGCAAAACCAAAAAGACATGAAATGTGAGATGGCACCAGCTAAAATTGCAAGGAAAGGCGGCAGATGCTTTTACTGCTTATAACAATCGTTTAAATAATCAATCAACTATGTCAATTCTAAACTTGTTGACTTACAAAGGCATGTAACAGCGCACGCGCACACAGGAAAAAGAAGGAAAAAACTGGCAGACAAAGCAAGGCTTACAGCAAATTACATTGGGTGGCTTTAAGAAGGAGAAATTATCACTGCAGAACAGATACGGGTGGGCGAGGGTTGACAACATTGAGCACCCCTCTTGCAGTTGCCTGTTGATGAATTTAAAAAGTAATATAAATAACATAAGCAAATGAAATATGAAGTTTTCCATGCAACTCCAGAAGAGATTTACCTCAAAGAAGGAATTAAAATTGAGTCTCAAAAGAAATTGTCTAAGGAACGGAGCTCTCTGGCTCCCAGCAAGCCTGCTACTTCGGAGTATAGTGTATAGGGAGTTTGATTTTTTGTTGAACTCCTGAGAAGTCATAAAAAGTATGAGGTATTGCAGCAGGAACCAGTCCACAATAGATGCAAGAAATAATTCAAAACAATGATCAACGACCATAGAGTTAAAAAAGATCAAACTCATGTACCAAATATAAGATTTCATCATCAGCAAGTAATAAATTCTTCAACGAACAAAAGCCACTGATAATCTAGTGCAGGAGACTAATTTTTCCGTCGTGATATAATTTTGATGATGAGTAAAATAAGGTGCCATCACATCTTTGTCAGCACTCATTAGTCAGATGAGTTGGGGGTTAATCAAGTGTTAGAAGCTAGATAATGGCACAGGCGACTAAGACATTGATCAAGACATAAACCAAAAGATGCTCTGGCTTGATTGACATTTAAGAGTGTATTTAGATGAAGAATGTCAGAGGTAGTGAACAAAGGGCAAAGTATTTTGACCAATTTGTGTATGGAAAGTTCTTGCTTCTTAGTGATGAATTTGAATGGACCAGCCATCAATCGTTATCTAAACATGTTACTCTTGGCTATCATTAGAAAATGAAACCACCAGAAGCATAAATCAACTCAATAGTACCTCAGCTATGTGCTCCAGTTCACTAGTAGTTCTATTGCTTTCGTCATTTTCGATCTTCCAACAGAACTGCAAGCATAGCTTCATTATTCCATCCAGAATTCTTGAGACAGAACCGATGTCCAAGAAAGATTGTGAAATTAGAGCAGCCAAGTATCTGAAAAACAGCCAATGCCCATCAACTTTTATATCAAACAACACACAACAATCACAAGAAATGAGTAGCAACTATATAGTAATCTTGTTTCTGTTAAAACTAAGGGTTACTGAAAAAACTACTAGAAGTTCAATAAGATGAGAACTTAAGGTGCAAAAGACAAAGTGTATGAACTCGGGAAGACAAAAATTCTTGATACACTTCTAACTTATTAGGCAGAAAAAATTTGCTTATGTTTGTTACTTTTGCGTGAAAAAGTTACGACAGCGGTTATGCAACATTTGTCACATTGCAAAAAGTAGTTCAAAACAGACAGAACCTATATCTGAGATAGAATGTCCCAGAGATGAAAGAGTAAACAAGAAGTCTACAACTTAGATTCATAGACTTTTTTATAACCGTAGTGTCCAGGTCAGCTTGTGTGCATCTTGACTAATTCTACTGGATACCTGCCACCTCCCACCAACAATAGGTACCGGGTAACTCTGTCCACCAAGGCTGGGATATATGGAAAGAAAACACCTAGTGTTTTTGTCCATACTGGGATATTAATGTGAGACCTTATGGTTCTCAACCCAATTCATTGTCCAGTAGACCACACCCTTGGGTGCAGATTCATAATGATTGACAACGTTCCATTAGCTCCAATTCTACAATATGATATCAATGTAGGTTCATGTTTCAACAACTAATTACCATGATAATCTTTGACAATATACACCTAAAGGGAAGACAAAAATATAAGAAGCATAAGGCGAAGTGTATGAACTCAGGAAGAACATTCGATAGATCACACAAATTTTAAATTCTGAAAGGCACTAATAGCAGCAGTTGCAATCACTATTCAATAGTTACTGGCAGCATAATACACATTGAAATGTTCAATTACTTACTCTTGATGAAAGCCCACAAGTTCCGTGAAATCATGAGAATTTTGAATATGAGATTGCAAAACGTTCCACTGAGATTCTATCACATCCACCTGGGGAATCAAACTTGTTAACTAGGTTTTTGCATAGTCATTATCGTGGAAGACAATGAAGAAACAAGACTTTCAAGGTTGTCTAACAGAGAACCTTCTGTGAATGTTCGTCAACTACTGATTAAGAAATAGGATCACAACATTAGTGGTGATGGACTATGATATGTTCTTTCATACGCATTAGTAAAGTTTTTTCAGATGATGTTGAAGAATGTCAAATTGTGATATTTATATCATATGTAGGAACTAACAACCTCAGACATGCTTTTGCAAGCTATAAGGTATCAAAATTATTCACTATAAGACAGCCCATGTGAAAGTACAGAGTTCCAATATTCAACTCTATGCAGGTCCATGAAAATAAGCCCAGTTGTGCGCTTCGAAAGTCTATTTTCTGCTGAAGAACATGAAAGAAGCTAACTGCCTGATCAGTTTACTATATCATAGCTCATATATTCATGTGATCATGGAAATTTCAAAGAAGTGCCTTTTAGCATTAAATCTATTACACATAACAAGCATTAGATTGAAGAAAGTTGGACCGTCTATTAAGCAATGATAACTGACAAAATGCTCACAGATATCTTACAGGAAATTACCTGAATATAGAATTGAAGATTTCTGATCAAGAAGGCCATGTGCTCTCTAACATGCCACATTGGTCTAAGGCGTTGCCTTCGATGCTGGGGCACTGATGACTTTCTAGAGTCATTTCGAAGTTTAGCAAAGTCAATATGATCTTGATGCATAGCAAAAGCCCATGATTTTTCCAACTCCATTTGTGTCCTTTTAAGACGGAGCAGATACTGGAATATCCTTTGATACCTAAACCAAAATAGCAATTAATAACAAAGAGTAGTTGCTAAAGGTTTTGGCAGACAACAATGTCAAGTATATCACTCCTGTTCATATCCTCATTTTATTCTGGTGGGTTGTTACTAATGAAGATATTCTGAAAGTCAGCAAAGACATTATGCCACCAGAAAAACCATATACCCAAGAAAATATTTTCCAAATAAGAGGAAAAAGATTTCTTCTTCTATGTTCACTATTTGGAATTGAAAAGAAAATAGATTTCATGGCAGCTGTAAATCTTACTTGGATAGAACGTCCGGTGTAACAAACAGCTGCAATGGCCAATCAATAGAATATTCAAGGGAAATGCCATCCCATCCATCAAGGGACACCTCCAAAGAAGTATCTGGGTGACCCACTGAGTCTCCATCTTTATTCACTTTTACCTTGGGCAGATCAACTGGTGAGGGTTTCAGAGCGATTCCAAATGATGGCATTCTAACATTAGAGAAAGTAAATGTGATATGAACTGTTAATACATTTTAAATATAAGAAAAATCAACTCATGATCTTACCGCAAAGACACCCTTGAAAAGTATCTATCCTCTTCACCAATAGTCTTTAAAGCAGCCTGCAATGTAACCAAGGCAGTTCAAGACTAAGATAATTGTAATGATTAAAAACCACGACAAAGACCATGCCAAGATCAAAGAAGAAGCAACTGGACAAAAAAAATTCTGCCTCTGCCATTCCACTCAAAATTTGGTTGAAAATAAACAAAAATTAATGAAAGCATTTAAAAACAACATAATAGCCTTCTTATAGACAACTTATCAAAGACCTAAGCACATTAATCACCATTCAACAGGACTTTTCAAGATCATGGATTGATCTTCACGCAACCAACATCAGTAGCCTTTTAATGAGGCAGACAAGAAAAGAAAAGAACCAGTACGTAAGATGTAAAAGAGTATTTTATAATTTGGAAGGCTTATTGTAAACAATAGAAAAATATGATAATAAAGGCAATATTCAATATAAACATTATTGAGCTGTAAAAGACCTACTAGTTGAAATGGGACCATAAGATCGGCTTCTGCAGTAGATTGGCGAGGTGGTAAACGCATCAGCTGGCGACTCTCCTCAAGGAAACTCTGTCAGCAATACCTTTTGTTAATACTACTGAAGGAGCAAAAACTCTATTTGCACAAATCATTTAAAGGAACAGCTTTCAAAAAGCATATGCTCTTCATGTAGATGTGAACAAAATACTCCCCGCTCAACTAGAATAGTACTAGCTCATTGTGCCATATTCATAGTAACGTACACTTATTTCTCACATTTTTTTTTGACAATTGCAAGATAAATGTAACTGAACCATGACATAAAAACTTAGCTCTACTTATGTTGCATCAATTAGTGCCTGTGTCCTTTCCACCAACAGACTATAGAGGTAAAAAATCACAAGCATGTGTAAGTTTATTCACTGATGAAATTGCTAATTTAGTTGCTACCTATTAATATACATAGGCAGTTTACGTTTTGCAGATGATGTACTTCACACAAGGGATGAATTTTGTTTATATCGAAGTTGCTTGGACTCGGGTGCGGGTGTCCAATACGGGTGCGGATCTAAAGGTCGGATCCTTCATGATCTAATTTTTAAGATTCGGGGATATGGATCCATGTATGGATACAGGTGCGGGGATTCGCCTAAAAATAATTAGCATATCTAAAAATAGAGCTATAAAACCTAAATTATGAGATATTATGTGGAGAACTTGAGGAGAATCCTGGAAGGAGATCAAAGGAAAAGGAGTGACATAGAAATTTCTATATAAAAGGTAATCCAATTCTTTCAATTTAACCTTAGCTTTTGTATTGATTACAGAAATCATTAAAATTGACCAGACTTTCCCTATCGATTTTGGTCAAAGTACCCAAAATCAGTTGACCAATTTGGACACAGATCCCACACCCACACCCACGTCGTGTCGACACAAGTGCGACACCAAAAGTGAAGAGTCCGAGCAACTTAGGTTTATATCATACAATAACAAAGATTATTTCCCAGAAAATCTTCAAGATCATCTATACTAATATTTCCTTCATAAGAACCTTCAGCATGTGTTAAGTTTGGTTTAAAAACCCTAGGCTTCGGAGATGATTACAGTAGCCACATAGATTATTCGTAATACTAGTATAAAGCCTAAAATGTTCCCTTCAATTGATCTTTAATTGAATTATGCAACTTTCTATCTGAGCTGCCCACCCACCCCACCCCCACCCCACTCCCCAAAAAAGAAAAATTAATAAATAAAGCAATCATCAGTAGAACAGGATATCATTACCACCGCTGTGAAACATGAGTTGTAGAAGTCAGTTTCCTTTACCTGGAAGAAATCACCTTTTTCCAAAAGAAAATAGTCTTTAAGAGCCTTTAAGTGCCCATTTAAGTCAGCGCGCACAACAACAAGCTGCAAATAGGAATCATGTGTAAGTGCATCATCTGCAGCAAGGAAAAAAATGGTCATATGCAATTACACCTGCCACAGATGACTGGCTGCAACTGCTTTAATTGTGTCAATGGCATTCTCAAATGATCTCTTGTGGAATTCAGACGACTCCTACGAAAGAGAGAGTTTTAAATTTAGGCCAAAACAATAAATAGAATGTGAACTTAGCTTCAGGAGGGAGAAATCCATCAGAGCAGGTTAAGAAAGGTTTCAAGCTTTGAATACATGTACCAAAGAAGACAATATCATCCACATCAATCTAAAAGACTGATCAAGCTTATTCAATAGAAACCTTTAAGTCTTGAAGCATAGATTCAATCTTATCAGCCTCTGCCTGTGGGAGTAAATCTTCTCCAATTAACGTATTATCCAAGGAGTTATTCTGGAAAGAAATCGTCATTGTATATCCTTGGGTCCTTTGAAATCCTCTTTGTATTTGCTGATGAGATGAACCATCCTTAAATTGGAAACCAGGACTTGGATTGCGAAGAACCCTAACAGCTTTTCCTGCAAAAAGAATGGATTCCACGACATGCATGGTAATATACTCTGGCAGCATATCCTGCATGGAGAGAGAGCGTACAAATAGCTTAAATGATGTTTGGTAGTAGGTTGACGGCAAAAGCTGCTCCATTCCATGTGAAGCTGACAGACAGAGAGGGGGGAAAGGGGATGCATAATGGTGGAGGGTCACGGGATAAGAGGGCCAAAAGTAACAGGGAACGTGATAAAGTAAGGTCGGAGAGAAGAATGACTCATATTTCATCAATGATGCGACGATTTTATTGTTAAATCAGTTTTAATTCCGGTAATGGAAAATATTTTTTTTTCTTGTAGTCAGCTCTTGCTGTATCGAATGATATAGAGGATAAATTCCTATTTTTCTTATCTAAGCCCACCTGAGCAATAGAACATCTTTCTAACTTCATTCAGAAAACTGGTTCTAACAATTATGCAATAGATTTGCAAAGGAAAATTAATTTTTTTCCAGATATGTCTCACACGAGAATGTTATAGTTAAGATCTTCGAATTTGAACCTGAATAACAAGTAAACATTGTAAACATACATGACAGAAACTAACTAGATTGCATTGTATATTAAACTATGTATATATAGCAGGACCAATAGATTTTCTAACAAACCAGTTCCATTCCCCCCCTACTCAGATATACATCATAAGAAAGACAAAATGTCAGAAAAGTAGAGTTTCTAAATGGTCAGGATGCTGGTAACATCACCTTTTAAATGGGGCAGTCAAATGTGATGCATAAGACTAAAGACACATCTAGGGAAATACATCTCTAGATCTGAAACAAACACTTTTACAAGGCGATAGTCGAGATATTGTTCAAAGAAGATGACCAGAAAAATGGAACATATTCATAGATTCACATTAACATATCCAGAGGAAAAACATGAAGATTTAGCAAACACTCCATTCATCCCATCTTTAGACTGGCCACTATTATTTAGACGGAAGTGGGGTCAGAAGTGGAGATGCAATTAACTTCTTGAAGAATCTGGACCAGTTTCCCAGTAAATATGATACCTCTTTCAAGGAAAATATTGAGGAAACGTGTGAGAAAAGCTTCCTCTTGAGGAAAGTGGACATAATTTTGGTAAAACTGATAAGAGAAGTAGGAAACCAATTTTGAAGCAGAGGGAGTACTTTCTATTATAGAACCAACAAAACAAACAACGCAAAACATACCAAAGAAATACTTCATAAAAAAAAAGCATACCAAAGAAATATGGAAGCCCAGGTGCCAATCATTTAAAGATGTATCAGCAACTGACAAGCGCGTCAGTTTCTCAAGCAAATGTGGAGCTGATTCCTGTTCAGAGTCTTTGCCATCCTGACTAAAACATAATCACAACTTACTTAGATATGTTACATATGGCTGTTTGAAAAGTAACAGGACATTATAGTGACATAAAATGAATGTCCATCATGCACCATTATGAATGTTAGGTGGACTGACTACACTGACTAACATGTTTGGTCCTTCTAAGATGAGAAGCAATCCATGTGACTTCTTGATATAATCATGTCATTCCAGAAAAACAAATGTGTTCTACTATATGCACGATTAAGTCTTGTGAATGAGGTGGTTGCTCCAGGCAAATTTCAAGTACCAGATAGTATGATAAGTTCTACACAAGTTGGGGGATCTACTGAAACAAACAGCTCACAATCATACACCCTTAACTGAACGATCCACATCAAACAATGGATTAATATTATTAATCGATAAATTTTGATAAATGCCAAATGCTGCAACAAGCTTAAAATTATCAAATAGAATTAAGGACGCCCGTCTCAGTGCTTACCTGCTGATGTAGAATTCTTTATATGGATCATGAAGAATTCCATAAACCACCCAAGAAGCAAGCTGATTGTACATGACCTGATGCCCATGCCATAGAAGCCTATGCTTCAAGAAAAAGAAAAGGAAACACGTGTAAAGAGGAGAACAATCGTTTTTTTTTATCCATTAGCTACAGTACTATCAGAGATATCAGCATAGAGTTTGCAGCTTCTGATTCCACTAATAGTTCTTTTCCAACTTGGTCAAATTATATTGTAAGAAGAAAAATCCAACGGATGGCTACGTTCTTGCAGGGAGGGTAAACATTTGCATCCTCAATAACAGAAGAAAAAAAAAAGAATATGTAAAATTCTAAGGCACTATTTTGAAAAAATTCCTAAGACTAGTAAAACTCAATCAACTGTCAAAGAGAATAAGTTGTCTCAATTTTTTTTGGTTTGCTCAATTCAGTGTCCACTTTGAGTATAAACTGTTATCAGTGAACGGAAGACACTTTTCCACTTCCAAATGACTAATTTATCAAAAGCATCTTTACCCACATTCAACTCTCTTATCTTTGATCATATTTTGGTCATGAAGTTCTTGATAATACTCGGAAAAAGACGAAGTTAAGAAGAATGACTTATCTAGACAGAAATCCTTTCCCATGTCAGTTCTTGAGGATACAGAAAACAGTGATGAGTGATGACTTACCTCCATTATAGTGATATCAACAATGGAAAAAGTGGAGTTAATAACACTATGTTACTCCACCTTTACTTTTAATTTGGAATGTTTTGGAAGTGGGGCGGAGTTAGACAGGAAGATAAACCAATACAGGCACTAGAAAGGGGCAGGTCAGATGCACACGTTAACACAAGTTCTAGTAAAGGACCAAGACTTGACTAATGATATCAATTAAATTTCTCGCAAAATGCCTCATCAGTAGGTGTGCTTTTCTGTGAAGACGTCTGCACGCCTTATCAGAAGGAAAATGGCAATTGTACAATCACTACTAGCATAGTATTCAAAGACTGGACTTGTAAGCAACTTTTGAGAAGTATGGCAACAACCATGACAAATAGATAATCCACGAAAAAAGAAACAGAAAAAACAGCCGAGACGGCAAAAAAATGTGATAAAGTTTTTAAAGGGAAAAGGGTAATATTTGCCCCTCTACTATTGAAATAGGTTTAATATTGCTTTCCTTTATACTATCAGTCCGTATATGCCCTTAATGTTATACTTTTGGTCCATATATGCCCTTAATGTTTTAAAAATGGCTCAAATTTATCCTTTCTCCGCTAACCCCATCCATTTTAGCCAAAAGACACACCACACCAACCCTTCTTCTTCCACCACTACCCAAAGTCACCAACACCTTCATCAGATGTATCATCACCTCCAACTCACCATATTAACCTTTCTTTACATACTACTAACTCAGCATATGCTAAAGCTAATTGGTTGTGAAATTTGCCATCACACTCGATCATTTAAAATTTCAAGTTCCACATTAGTGTAGACATTTGAATTGAATTTCTGTTCTATGCAGATTTATACACAATAAAAGAAAAAGAGGCAGCGCAATTAGAAAACAGATTTTGAGTAATCACATACAACCTACTCGTAATTTGCGTTTACAAATGTTGAGCTAGTCTTCAAGTTTATTGTTATGGAGCTATGTTGATAATGTGATATTACTTAACTCCTAGATATGTGTTTTGCTATGTATGAATTCTGTTCTTATAATCAACCATTTGGCAGTATATAAGGAGGCATTTTTTTTTTCTTATGCTTGTTTAACTCTTAGTTCAAATCTTCGACATACTTTGGAAATATCATTTCATAAGTTGATATTTGTTTTGAAGATATGACTTTTAAAATGCCAAGATAATCTGTAATATTTATTTACATTTCAAACTTCCAATTATCATGAAACAAAAAAGAAGGAATGTGTTGGTGTGTAGATGGTTTATGTTTATGGTGATGGTGATGGTATATATGGTGAAGGTGTTGGTGTGGTGAATTGTCATTTTGGCTAAAATGGATGGGGTTAACAGAGGACTGGCAAATTTAAGCCTCTTTTATAACATTAAGGGCATCTATGGACCGATAGTATAACATTAAGGGCATATATAAACTGATATACGAGGGAGGACAATATTCAAACTTTTTCAATAGTGGAGGGACAAATATGACCCTTTTCCTGTTTTTAAATGCTCACCTCTGAATGCATGTCTGTAATTCAGGAACCCCACAGTGGCAACGTTTGTGTAAAAGGTTGAGAAGTTTCCCTCCATAAATGTTATCACGTTCAATCTCTAGAATCAACTCAAACAGAGGAGGCAAAAGAACGAAGAACTAAAATAAGATATGTTAGCAAGTCATTTAAGGAACAAAGACAAGTTCATTGAATGTACTGAAGTAGGAAGACCAAGAAAATTAAGCGTGGAAAAACATGGCTACAAGAATAATATGAAACTTGAGGATGCACCATCAAACCTTGATCAGAGCAAAATAAGTGCCACATCAAGAACTAATAAAAAATTAGTGAAAAAGCAGAGAAATGCAGGTTCAGGAAGAAGAGATGAGCTACAAGAAAAAGAAAATGGAAAACAGAAACTTTAAAATCAGCTAAGCTCGCTTACGATTGACTAGGATAAAGAAACATGGAGCTATTGTACCAGAAGAAACATGCAAGAGAAGACTCGATACAGCCAAAGTGACCAGCTAATCTAACAATTTCTCAGTCCAGTTTTTATCGTAGAAATTTAAGCAAATGAAAAAGAACAACCCTCATACGGGTTTATGATTTAAATTCAGAATTCCATGATATCGTATTAAAGTGATGGTCTACATTTCTGCTTTTGCTGGCCTCTTTTCACAGTAGACATATAGTCATCAATAAAGTGATCATAAGCAAAGAAGAACAAAAGCAAAGTCTATTACATAGAGGAAACAGACGACTCACCTTATTGAGGCCTTGAGTAAGTGTTGCCACGATAGGCAGTGAATCAGATAGTAACTTTTGCTCAATGTGGAGAACAGCAGACCTATAGACTGACAACACCTCAACAATACCATTCGCAATGGCCCTCCTGTACACACTCTGCTTCGATGCTTTTCCTTTCAATAGTTGGGATGTCCTCAACAGAGGTGACTCATTGGGGGACCTAATCCAACTTAAATTACGCGACTTGGCTGCAAAGCGATCTAGCTCCCTGTAGTAAAATCCTAGAGTAATAATCCTCTCAATGACATCCCTGCACCCAAACCCAAAATCACAACACACTACAGCCAAATAATTATAAAGGTAATACATCAAAGGCCCTAATCTCATAGGAGCATTAATATGCTTAAATGATAAATGCTGCATACTATTTAGCTAGATAAGCAGAAAAGGCAGTCAAAAAATGCACCAAGATTCTATATATTCCATAAAAAGGGAAATGATTTTTTCCCTAAGCAATAATCCTCTCAAAGACATTGCTGCACCTAAAACCAAAATCACAAGAAGCACCTAGACTTCACAACCCAAGATTTCGTCGGAACAATTTTATGAACTAAACAAAGAAAACCACATAGTATTATTTAACTAGATATGCAGATACTTCCTAACGTAGTGAAGTACTATATATTTAAACCATCAAACGGAAATAAATTCTTTCCATGTTTACAAAAAAAAAAAAAACTACTCCCGACTCAATTAAACTAGTTCGGGCTAGCTATATGAATCCTCACTATACATTTCCCTCCATCTAGTCTAGTTTTATTGCAAAATCAATCATTTGGGGTTCTCTAACACTATGGTTACTTTACATATTGCATACCACAAATAAAAAAAGAAAGAAAAAGTTCCTTTTTTTAAAGCGCAAGGGCGGAGGAAGTATCAATAACATAGAAAGATAAGAGACACAACAAATAGCAAACCTTTCAGCGGGGACTGAATGAAAGTGCAATCAAGGGCAAGCTTAAATATGTGTTACTGAGGTTACAAATCTCATAAACAGACTAAAAATGAATTACATTACCCAAAAGACAACAAATTGCAAACCTTTCACTGGGTTGAACGAAGGAGACATCAGGGGCAAGCTTAAATGTGGGTTCTTGAGAGATAGGTGCATCTGGTGATAAAGGAATTTGGGCCCCAGATTGTTCTTGTTGTTCTCTAACGTCGATGATGAGATCTCCGGTGTAACCCAACAGGGCAAGTAAGAGTTCGTGCAGCATAATTGAGTTGAACAAAATAGGGTAAAGTTGAATTGAATTGCTTTAAAGTTAACTGAAGAAGAAGAAGAGAGTGTGTTGAATTTTGATTTCAAAAAGTTTGGAGGATCATTGCTGGGAATGTGGGGAAAAAGCGGGAAAGGGTTTGGACTGATACTGGAGAGTGAGAGAGTCCGAACTTCAACGGGTCGGGTTAGAGAAATGGGCTGTAAGACGGAATCAACATTTAGTCAATTAAGCTATTAAGATTTTCCGAGGGTTATGGAACCCTTATAAAGAGGTCAACAACCCTTCAGTAACGCCCCAAACATTCTGTTTTGTACTACTATATATGATATTTAACTGGACATTTTAACTTGTATCTTGACTTTGAGTACTATATATTCCAGTAGTTTTGATTTGAGAAATAGTACGACTGAGCCTTATACAATGCGAACTTAAACTAATCAAACAAGTGGATTCCGAATATCAAATAATTAAAATATATATATGTATATTGCTTCTCTGATAGTAGTAAAAAGTCATTCATGGATAGAGCAAGGTACTGACTTGCAATAACTGAAACACTGATCACTTCAACAATGTAGACTATAGGCAAAGAGATTGTTTTTTCTCCACCAAATAATGTTCAAATGAGACAGAGACTTCTTTAAAATGGTAAATGGTCGATAGGAGCACATCAAAATTACAAGGTGCAAGGTGCTAGTACACAGCAAATACACGGCTAAACTTAGATATCCAAGGATCATAAAGCTTAAAATTGCAACACTCAAATCCTAGTTGAAAGTTGATGTTTAATTCTACAGACAGCAGCTAAAATATTGTCTATCTACTTCTTTGCATATGTAATCAACATGGGATTCTCGGCGGTAATTTTGAATCCTTGCAGGGCTTGCATAGCAACAGTGGATTGCATCTCATCTACATATTCTATGAAAGCAATTCCAGGCTTTGCCTCAACCATCCTAACTTCCTTGAAGCCTGGATATTGGCAGAAGAGCATTTGTAGCATCATTGGAGTAGACTGATGAGGAAGATTCTGCACAAACAATATGCTATTTGGAGGAGCAGGAGCCTCCGGTATTGCAGCTTTAGCTCCACCCATGTATGGTATTTGTGAGAACTGCAGCAATTGGAGAAGGGGAAACAATTACATTTGAGGAAGTTTCTGGTAAAGCATCTAAAATCACAAATAAGCACTAAATTGACTACATTATAAACCTATGTGCATAAGAAGGGTGTTAACTTGATACATTTTCACCAAAATGAGAGAGACAAAGCGCAAGCTAATCAAAAACCCAGCAACAAACTTCTAACTCCCAAGTACACAACTAACTCCCAACTACGTAACTTCCACTTTTCATGCACCATGGAGCACTTTCAAGTATTGCTCCCAATTTCTTTCACCCCAAGAAATGTGTTGTGTGCTTAATAGGAAAAATCAGACATCATCTTTCAAAACGAAATCACAATCACATCACCTGATTACCTTTGTATAGTGTGTTAGTGACAGGACAACAGCTGATACAATCCCATTAACTCAATATATATGGTGCAGAAAACAGGAAACTCAACAAAGTTTCTGAAAAGAAGGGAAAATGCTTACAGGAGGTGCTGCACCATAAGCACCAGCATATGCAGGATTCAGACCCATTCCAGCTTGATTAGCATCTTGCTGGTCCTTTTTCTTTCTCCCTGCAGGATCACAGTAAATAAATAGCTAAAAAAAATTGCAATAGTCAGGTAATTGTACTTCCTTTACTTTTTTATTTGGAGGAGTGGGTGGGTTGTAAGGGAGGGGGGAGGGGGGATGGGGAAGCTAATCACAAGTACAGAAGTTGGAGGGTAAAATTCATCTCCCTATTATTATATGTAGCCTACAAACAGTATGTAGCAAACTTTATGAAGAAACATGTTTTAGCTGTATGGGACAACCTTCTCTAGGGATTCAAACGAATATTGGAACTAGAAAATTTTTAAATGAAAGAACTTACCTTTATCCTCGTGCCTCTTTCTTTTTTCTCGGGGAACAAAAGTACCATCAGCTTTTGCTACAACATCAGATTTTGTCTTTGCATATTGTATTCTCTGATAGACATATATGTGTGTCAAAAAACTATGTAACCAATCTATAGTACACCAATAAAACATATAACAGTAGCTATCAAAATGACATTTTAAGACATAATTGAGTTAAAGAAGTTAATTCAGGAACTAAAAAAGCGACTCCAGGTATGAAAACCCCAATATCATTAAGTATCTAGAAGCAACATTAATTTTGCTTGAATAATCAACAGATGAACATAGCATGCGCATGCAAGAACCACAAACAAATAGGTGGCCACATCTTATAGCATTATATGCACTTTGCTAAATCCCATAACATGCTAACATGTAAGTGCAATGAGTAGCATTGCATTTAAAAGTAAACATTGTGAAAATTCACTCAAACCAGTTGTTTTACTCAATGAGGAAATGGGCTGAGTAGCATGTATGATGTACAAATACCAAAGTACGCAAAACAATATCCATAAACATTTTAACCATTCTGCATGTGAATCATCAGTAGTTATGGTAGCACCCCATGCAAGAACAGAAAACAACTATTTTATGAGGACAAAACAACAAAATATAGATGGTAACATGTTTTGCAAAAGAACAAAAAACAACTAAAATACAGATGTTTGTACTTTTTGTCTTTTTGGTGTAACGTCATTAATGTACATCACATAGACACTTCACTTGAGTTACTCAACTTTGTGGGCATTTGAGTTTTTCTCCTGCAACTATTTGCATGTGTTTCGGTTTTTCCCCTGCAACTATTTGCACTTCTTGGGTATGGAAAGCAATAACTTTTAACCATATTCATCAAAACAATTTTTAAAAAAACAGCAAGCAATGAGGTGACACCTACAACTAGCATGGAAAAACACTCTTAAACTCAAGTGAAGATGAGAAATATGCATCTAGTACACAATTGAAACTGAAGTCTAAAAGAAGTATAATTTGCAAAGTCACAGCTCACATGATGCTAAAGCAGCATATACATTTCAGAATATCCTCATTTGGATGATGACAAAAATAATTTCATGGTCAGAATATCTTTGAAAAGGATTATCTTAACCAATCTCTGAGACCAGGAGATACAGTTGTTTATTGAAACAATTAAATGTTCAAAGCAGATTATGACTGCAATTATCTATTCCGACTCCATTCTTCCATCTATGGACCAATACATAAATGAATATGACAGAAGAACAAAACCAAAGACATCTGACTGAGGATTCAAGTAGCACATATCGAGGATTGATCATGTCCTATATAGACATCTCACCTCCGGTCCATGGATATTACTCTACAATGATAGAAAGTGCTAAAAGGAACAAGGTCGACTAAAACTAAAAAGAGAAAACTTGTCTCAGAGAAGACTTATATCCACACATAATCAATTGGAACTTAGCTAGGATACAACACAACAAAAGCAACTATATAGATACTACTCAACTAGTTGGGAATAAGCCTAGTTGTTGATGTTACTCTTCCATTAATAGACCTGTAATGGGAGTTTCACTGGGGTTGGTAACACAAAATGGGTTGTCCTAACCCATCGAGTTTTCTACCTCAGGTCATCACATCTTTAGTTCTAAATACACTTTGCAGAAACTACAGAACGACTTGCAAAGGCAGATCCAATTTGGTTGGACGGAGAATTCATGGGAGAGAAGGCTAACCATAATAATATACCGGTGCTATTAAATATAGAATCTTATGAGTCAACACGGTTTTTATATCTCCTCCATCTACCTCCAAATAACGAGACTAAAAACCGCTAACCTTGCCACTTGGTCATGCCGGATCTTAGCCTCATGTCATTAGCCAAAGAACTAACTAATATGCCCTTATCAGGTTTGGTGATTATCAGGAGTTCCTTAATCTGGTCAGAGACTTGTATGTCAGTATAGGATAATTGTAATATCCAAAAGAGCATCAAGTTTTAGCCAAACTATCCTTTAAAAACAAATTATTTAAGTTATTAGAAACTTGACAAACTGAGAAGAGATTTCTTGTAGAAAGGGAATAAAGAAGGGAAGGGTTTGCATTTAGTCAAATGGCAGACTGCACAGTTACATAAACAATCTGGTGGACTTGGAATCAGAAACTTGGGGTTGCAGAATAGATTCCTCTTGTCAAAATGGCTGTGGAGGTTCAACACTAAGGAACAAGCACTATGGAGGGAGGTGATAGTCAACAAGTACGGGTTGAATGGAAATTGCGTCTCCAACTCTGTGAATAGCACTTATGGGGTGTCAGCTTGGAGAACAATAAGAAATTTGTGTCCTGATCTAAGTAGAAACATAGTTTACAAGGTGGGAAATGGGACTAAAATCCTATTCTGGAAGGAGAATTGGAATGGAAATGAGGTACTGATGGTCTTATTTCCAGACCTATTCTACTTGTGTACCAATCCAAAAGAAACAGTGGCCGAGGTATGGTCCTCTTATGGATGGAATATTGTGTTTAGAAGGCATTTAAATGACTGGGAGATTGGGAGAGTGGCTGAGGTATGGTCTACTCATGGATGGAATATTGTGTTTAGAAGGCATTTAAATGACTGGGAGATTGGGAGAGTGGCTGAGCTATTACATGTTCTGAACGGGTTCAATAGGTTATCGGCAGAAAAAGATTCTATCATATGGAAACACACTAGAGATGGAAGCCTTTCTGTTAACAAGCCATATATTAAGGAGGTGAAGAAGCATCCAGGTGGTAAGCTTGGCCCCTGGAAGCAGATTTGGAGGAACAAGGTGCCAACCAAGATAAAGTGTTTCTCTTGGTTGGTTGCCAGAAGAGCATGCTCCACACATGAGAAATTGAAAAAGAGGGGTTTCTGTATTGCCTCTTGGTGCTCTCTCTGTAATGAGATTGAGGAAACCAACAACCACTCGTTCCTCCCTTGCAGAGTCACAACACAATTGTGGAACCTTTTTTTTGGACTAACACATACAGAATGGATTATGCCTGAGCATACAGCAGATCTACTTAGCTGCTGGAGCAGCAAAGGGGGGAGAAAATCTAAGAAAAAGTGGTGGAGTATAATACCATCATGCATTTGGTGGTCTATTTGGAAAGAAGGAATAGAAGATGCTATAAAAACAAGGCCAATTCAATAGAGAAAGTCAAATGGAACTGCTTAACTACTTTTTATTTTTGGGTGTAACGAGGAAGGGATAGAAGAAGCTGCACAAATTTTGGATTTAATAGGCACTTTGTAATCTATTAGCCTTTTTGTTTTTTCTATTGTTGGGAACCAATTTTTTGAGGTCTCCAGCATATCCTTAATGCTGAGGAATACAACATTATCTTTCTCAAATAAAAAATAACGCGGAAATGCAAAGGATTCGCGTAGCCAATCCCAAATAATTTGGGATTGAGACAACATTCTTTGCTTGGTAAATTTTGTCTAGTTGTTTGCTAGATTATGACAATCATGCTCCAACTCCTTTGGGAAGTAATGAGGGAACAATCAAGATCGCTTCAAATTGGACATAATCTTTGATTTTATCATGCCATTCTAGTAGATGCATACAACATGTATTGGGTTTATGGAAAGAATCAATCCCAAGGAAGTTGCAATTGACTATACGAATCATCATTGAACATATCTCTTCAATTAAGCTCATCTAGTAGTTTGCTAAAACAAAAATGCCAAAAGCAGTTCAACTCTTCTTTCCGATAGGGCAACTGGTTTGAAGACTTCAAGAACACTTATCCTTACTCCTAAGTCCTAAAAGCTTTACTTCTGATATCCATCACATCCCCCAAAGACAGACAGTGTGATACTCTCTATGTTACTCATTTATAATCCGTTCCAAGGAAATGACACATTTCTATACTTGCGAACAATCTACCTTTAACTTCTCATACACTCTTGATAACATATTCTTAGAGACACACAATTGATATGACATGTTTAAGACCACAAGTTTTAGAAGTCTTATAGTGACACAAATGTTTTGGCATATTTAAGTCTATAAGTTTCAAAAGTCTTCATTTCTTTCTTGAACTCCGTGTTGAGTCAAATTGTATCACATAAATTCAAACGGAGGGAGTACTAAGTTTGACCATGAATAATACTATAATAGCATTCTCTGATTAAGCATAGGTGATGCTTGAGCAATCAATATGTTCTAGGATCATTTATCGAACAAATATGGTTATGACACCTTCCCTACTGATCATTGATTTTTTCAAGAAAATAACATAAATAAATAATCAAAGACACACTAGAATATTTAATTTTCTTTAGCTCCTTCACCTATACTCACAAACCATATCCAGTCCCAAGTCAGTATAAAGACGAAGCATGAAGATTATGGTGGATTCACAGTAACTAAATTATGATAAATCAATCAATATTATAAACCTACATATGGCTGACCCGCACTAGTTTGAGAGATATAGTTGATGGATTGATAGTAAAGTTGATTACATTTTGTGTCATGACTTAGAATTGAAGCAAACACATTGCAACAGTAACAAGCTAGAATCCAGTAGTGAAAAATCCTAAAATAATAGTAATGAGTACCATAGGCTTATCGTAGAAAGGAAAACCCTGCATCTGGCGAAGTGCATTGCTAGCAGAAGAAACTTCCTCAAACACTACCCACGCCTGTCCTTTATGCTTTAGGGTTTTGAATGCTAAAACCTCCAGTATCTTACCAAACTGTGAGAACACAGCGTGCATCGATTTCTTCAGCTCTACAATTCAATCACCGTCAATATACATAACACATTTTATACACAGTGAAACATGAAGATAATGTTCTGCGTAAACATTCGAGACAAGTAGGGAGTACCTTCTAGCTTAATTTTTTCATTGAGGTTGTTGATGTAAATAGTCACATTCGGGGGAACTTCACCTCCGCTGGGGGCCGGATTCGGGTTCGTATTTTGGTTCGCCTCCGCCATGGCTGCTCGTCTACGCCTAGCTGCAACTTTCGCCGGTGAGGTAAAAACTTCAGTAGTCGTTAATTTCTCCAGAAATTTTTTTGGCACGAGTAGGGCTTCTATTTGGGCTTGGGCTGGATAATAAAATGGGCTTCTAGCCCCTTACTCGGTCCAATTGGAAGGAAAATCAGCCCAGTTGGATCTTTTCTAATTATTTGAACAATTGATCCTTCAAGGGAGCATTTAGACATGGCGACAAATCCGGACGTGCGAGATGGAATCATGATTTGATATTTACATTTTAAAAATTCGTAATCCTGAACAATGTGTTCTTTGTTTTTGAATTTGGAATTTCAAATCAAGATCTCAAATCACATGTCCAAATGTTCATTTGAAATCATAACTTGTATCGCATATCCAAACGCAAGCCTAAACTCGATTAAATTATAAATTTAAATTAGTAAATATGTCATAATTACATAGTTGAAATGTGTATAATTTATACGTGACATTTATTATTAATTTGGAGAAAAAAATTAATAAACATAAAAGTAACATTTGAATGGGTCATTTGCACTCGGTCCTTATTTTGTGTTGGTCTTTAATTTTTGTCTCTCGCAATAAATAATCTTTTCACATGGTAAAATTTATATTGTATCATATCTTAGAAGTTATATCTTGACATGATTTTAGTTTCTAAAGCACATAAGTTCAATTGATAAAGGGAAAAAAAAAAACTTATTTAAAGAGAAAAACACATGCAATTTTCTATCTACTCATTATTATTTTTTATTAAATATGTTCAACTGACCACGCTCATTTTACATGACCTATGTATAATCTAGAATATTTGTTTCTATTGGAAAGCGAACCCTGATCTCTCATATATAATTATCTCGTTTCGTTGATCGTAAGCTACACAATTAAGTGCACCCACAGTATATAGTATATACTATACCACTTATTTTTTTGAAAAATCTTTGAATTCTCAAGAAAAGTAGCACATCACAAGTTTTGAGTGGACATAAAAAAATTGGGCACATTAGAATAGTTTGTGAATCGCAAGTAAGATCAAATTAAAGCATCAACTAAACAATCTTATTCACAACTCTCTAAATAATTGGGAGATGGTAAGTCTCCAAAAATATACTGAGATGCTGGAAAAATAATATTATTATTATTCGGAAGAATTTTAATAACTTAATTGGTTGAATTTTGAATTATCGTGAATTCGACGTGATGTTGTTGATATTTGAATTTTTGTTTAGCTCAAATTAAAGTACTATCGACTCGATTTTCTAGGATGGGTCATGAATAAATTTATGATATTATTTTTTACTACGCTAATTACGTAAAAAAACATTATGATCAGTACGGCCTAATAAAATTGGTGGGGTCACTTAATAGAAAACTCATTAATTTTAATTCAAATTATGTATTTATATTATTAAAAAAACTCAATTAATATATATACAAACAATCTATTCAAAACTCACTAAAAAATTTATAATTCAAAAATCATAAATTAATTTTTTTGGCTCAGCTGCCTAATAATAATAATAATAAGAGAATGGCAAACTAAAGATAAGTTCAAAAGGAAAATAAATTATAAGAAAGAAAACCTATCTTTTCTCAACACGTATAATTAATCATTCTTGTGATGTGATCACCCATTATTACTAAATATAAAGTTTAAGGATAAGATCATTAGACCAAATCAAGTGTCAAATTCATGTGGCATTATCAAATAAGACACAAGTGGCATTAAATTCATTTTATTTTATTTTTACTAAATTCACCAATTAAAGTGTATACCAAATACGTAAATAAGTTAAATACTACTTATAATCAATTCAACCAACTTATAAGCTTAGTCAAACAACCTGAAATGTGTATTTGACACCGCTAAATTGCATACTCATTTTTTTTCTTTTTTGATTCCTTGTGGTAGTTAGGTTTTGCTCCACAAATTAGGTATAAAAATAGCATACACAAAAAAATATGTATATTCTGTGAGCCTGAAATTAATATATGATAAGGACGTATGATAGGGAGAGCAAATTGAGTTTTTTTTCCAGAAAAATAATGTTGTCTTTTGGCAGTCTAAAAGAGGCAAATTAAAGCTAGGATTATTTTTTTGTGTGTGGAATTAATATTGATCACTGAATAATTAATGTAATAATAGGAATCTGCCTTTGCCACAGCTTTTTGGCTCCACAAAAATATTTGTGTGTTCAAAAATAGGCCTTTAATTGTGTTGATAACAACTTCCACTTTTTATTTTATTCTTTATTCTATAACCAGATACTGAGAGGAAACATATAAAAAAAAACATAATTTTATTTATATTATATCAAATTATGAGTTCTTTATAACAATAATTTACTATAATAACTAAAAAGTATTGAACAAACGATATTGTTATTTTTTTTCTATTTGTTAAGTAGTGTATATGTGAACGATAGTATTTATGTCAGTTTGTACTTATTTTGACTAGTGCTATGAAGTGTCTACTATCTCTCCAGCACAATATATATCGGGTAAGTGCCAACTTTGTTAATTATGATTTGAACAAATATAGAAAAAAGATATAGATTTCTTCTAACTTGTTTCGAAAATCAGTTATATGCTTAAACTATTATTATGATTTATCTTTACTATTTAAAAGTGAATTTATTTACCCATCGGGACGTATAACACCACTTTCACAATATGTGGCGTATTACACTCGCTGCCACATCAGATTATGATGAATTATTTATTTTTGATTAAATATGTCGAATTGAGTTCATGAATGAAAAAAATCAAATAAAAAGTGTTTTCCTTTTATTGAATGTTATATAATCATGTGAATCCCACTAAATGGAGTCACAAAACGAATATCAAGCATCGATAAAAAATATTTGATTAAAATAAACAATTAATTGATTTAATAGTGTAAATCCAGAGGCACAACTAGGTACTCTGAATATGTTTGGTTCTTGCATAAAGAGAAGCAAGATGTCCTTTGGCTGTCTTTGTCCTTCTTCTTTTTTTCTAGAGATATTGTTTCTTAGAATGTTCGATATTCATATTAGGATCTAACTAATTTAAATTTTTATTGCTTAGGATTTCATTTAAGCGAAAAACTACTAATTTTTTTTAGAATTTGAACACAAAACTTCTAATTGAAGAAAAAAAACAACTTCATCCACCTCACCACATTATTCGGCGATTCTCCTTTCTTTGGTTATTGCAGGTTGTTGAAAATGCATGTAAATAATTGGATACGTATGGGATCATATGCTTGGCATCTTTTTACTTTTTTCTTCACTTAAATATTACTCCATCCGTTCCAAATAGTTGATTATCTTACTAAATACAATATCTTGAAAAATGTAATAGAAAAATAATTATAATTAATGATAATGGTAAATTACAAATTATGTGTAAAATTATTCATTAATTCATAAAGTAAACAAGTATTGTTGGACTTCGCATAAAAATATAGTAGACAGCTATTATTCGACGAATAATAAATACCATGTCTTGGAAAATATAAAATGACTATAAAGTGGATAAATATTATTGGACATTCTAAAATAATATAGTGGATAGCTATTGTTAGACAGGAGGGAGGAGGGAGGAGTACCAGTGAGTTTCCCAAAAAAATAAGTCGATGAAAATTCAAATTTAATCGAACTTCACGCAAACCAAAAAGGAAGTCGGCTTAGCTACGAAAAGGTATCGACCAAGTGTCAACTAAGGAGAGGACCTTTGCTTCTAAATAGAGGCCAATATTCACGTGGCCCCAAATTAAACCCTAGTCCATATTTGCCTTTAACCTCCTCATTCTCCATCTCTATATATACTTCCCCATTCTCTCCTTCATTTCTCCTCACTTATGTAACCCTAAATTCGCCGGAGAGAGTCAAAGCTACAGAATTTCAGTTCGCCGCTGCGGAAGCTCCATAACCAAATTCCTTCCGCCGCAGCGTTCTTATTCAGAAATTCTTTTGCTCCGACTCCGATCCCGATCATAAGCAATGGCTCGTTCTTTCTCTAACTCTAAGATTCTCTCTGCTTTCGTCTCCGACTCCGTTTCTGCTTTTCTTAGCAGGTAATAATCAAAACATCCATATTATGAATCTAAACAGAAACGATCCGAAGTTTGAAATCGGCGAGCTTGAATTTATAGCGCTGCATCCGTTGAGTTTTTCAGTGTAAATCTATATATTACTAAAATTTGAACATATATATCGCATCTGAGTTGAATTCTGTGGTTTTTTCACAGTATTATTTTAGAATTATGCATAATGAAAACAGGGGATTGGATTCTGTATTCTGGTTTCTTAGCAGGTAATGACCGAATCATCCGTTTGTCCTCTGGATAAAAGGCATGAGGATCAAAAAAATTTTATCGGCGAGCGTGTTACCGCTGCACGCGTTGAACTTTTTGTTTTTTCAATATAATAGTATATTTATACGTACTTAGATTTTTTTTCTCTCTCTATGAACCTATATATAATGCGTTCATAGCAAAAAAACAGAGGATTGTATCGGCGATTTGCTGTGATGTGAATTGTGTGTGTATGTACAGGCGTGGATATGCGGCGGCATCACAAGGTGCGGTCTCCGGTGTAGCGAAAGGAGGAGTGCCAAAGAGCAACGTGATGATGCAAAAAAGTGGAGAGGAATCGGTGAAGACTTCATGGGTTCCAGATCCAGTTACCGGTTACTACAGGCCGGAAGGACAAGCAAATGAGATTGACGCTGCTGAGCTCCGGAAGATGCTGTTGAAGCACAGATCTGGAAGCAACTGAAAAGCCATTCTGCGTCTTTGATCTCCCTCCGGTTACTCATCGGAGGTCTTTGATCAACGAGTAAAGAGTTAAGAAAATTTAGGGAAGAAACTGTTTTATCAGAAGAAAGAAAAAAAATAGTAGTCGCTCTTCTTTCTTTTTAATTTTAAGCTTATTGTTATATTCTACTCTTTATCTTTTATTCATGCAAATGAACGTATTAGTATTAATGTTTCAGTTTTTAGATATATTTATATTTTTGAATTCACCAATTTCCAGCTACGCTTTGATTGTTCAAACTTATGCTTTAATCATATCTTGGTATATTTTAATTATCACCAATATTAATGAAATAAAGGATCAAATCTATATATATATATATATATATATATATATATAAAGCTGAATATAGACAATTTGATATGGCACCTCTCTATGTCCAGAATTTTTTTAAATCTTTTTTTGACATTTTATCTTTGTTTTGTATTTTTTATATGTATTTTAAAAATCAAAACTGAAAGTATTTATGTCATACCCAATTAATTATGCCCTTTATAACATTCATTACACTAATATAGATTTAAGTAAATAGAATTTTTTTAAATCTTTTTTTGACATTTTATCTTTGTTTTGTATTTTTTATATGTATTTTAAAAATCAAAACTGAAAGTATTTATGTCATACCCAATTAATTATGCCCTTTATAACATTCATTACACTAATATAGATTTAAGTAAATAGAATTTTTTTAAATCTTTTTTTGACATTTTATCTTTGTTTTGTATTTTTTATATGTATTTTAAAAATCAAAACTGAAAGTATTTATGTCATACCCAATTAATTATGCCCTTTATAACATTCATTACACTAATATAGATTTAAGTAAATAGAATTTTTTTAAATCTTTTTTTGACATTTTATCTTTGTTTTGTATTTTTTATATGTATTTTAAAAATCAAAACTGAAAGTATTTATGTCATACCCAATTAATTATGCCCTTTATAACATTCATTACACTAATATAGATTTAAGTAAAT
>JAJONR010009025.1:0-20177 GCA_029582245.1 Solanum etuberosum
AAATTAAGTACAGCCCACACCTTAGTCCATTCACTCTTTCGAGTTGAATGTATGGAAAGAGGTTTAGGATTCACTCTCTCGAGCTGAACCCAGGTCAACCCAATACCCACAGGCCATCAATCAAAAATCTTAGTTCGAAAACTTCTCTCTCGAGCAAGTCAAGAACACAAAGGTAGAATTGCATTTGCAACTACAATTCTTAAATTAAACCACAATAAATGATTGAACTCACTTTTAAATAGCATTTAAACTAACAATTAGCAATACCCATAAGCTAAATCAACCCATAATCACATAATCACACCCCAAGAATTGGGGTTTTAGCTAGACATTATAAAAAGATAAAAACAGTTACCAAATTGAGTTTCCATCAACTGTGTATGAGTGATTTCGTCTTTACAATGGTCTAAATTGATGAATCTCAAAGACCCACTTCTAATTTCTCAAAAATGAATTTCTACAATCCTTCAAAGCTAAAGGAAAAACTACAGAAAAACTGTTCTCTAGAGTAATTGATAAAAAGATTAATGATAGAGATGAAAAATGATTACCAAACTAAAATGTTCAAAAACGTATTTATAGTCGCCGAAAATAAGCTACGAAAGCTGATTCGGCGAAGTAAGTAGGGCTCGCCAGACCACTCAGTGAGCCGCCCTTTGGTCATTTCCATCGCCCTTCTGCCTTGGCATTCAGCACCCTCAAGGTTTGTAATTTTGGGCGATCTAGCACTGCATCGAGGAACTACTCGGTGATCTGCCGACTGCTCCTTTATCTCGCCAACTTGGTTTCTTCCCTCAAGGCTTGGCACACTAGAAATTTGGGCAGTCATATAGCCATTCGGCGATTAACCAAGTGAACTTGGCGATCACCAGGCTTTCCTTTCTTCATTCTTTCAGCTCGTTTTGTTCCTTTGTGCAATTTAGTGTCCTTGCTTTGTTCCTCAATCCCTATTCCTTTAAAATCAAGGATTTAACATTAGTTATTGGCACAAAATAAGCATTTGAGGACACTAAATCTATATAAACAAACCCCTAAATGAGTCCAAACCTTGGACTCATCAACACCCCCAACTTAAACTTTTGATTGTCCTCAAGTAAAACTCAAGTTCAACAGTTCAAAAGGGATGTCTCAAGCAGTGCTACATAAGACTCAATCATGAATCCACACAACAAGACTCAACTTACTCATGCAAGGATCAATTGTGCACTCAAAGACTAAAATTGTAACTCACCATTATCAAAGATTCTCAAGCTCATAGTACTTGCTTCAAATGCAAGTTCAAGCTCAACAAAGGTACTCAAATGCCCTAACAACAAAGATGATTCCATATTCACACACAATTCTTCAATAATTTATAGCTTTGGAATCACATACAACACTCACAAAGATGAACACATGCATGACTTTACCCATAGGTTTGCCCTTATTTTCCAATCAAAAATTGTTTCAGCTCACTCAAGATAAAAAAGGTCTTTTCAAGGCTTGTAACGGAGCTGAGTGTGAAGGTATGATCATTTAGGCTCAGTGGCTGCTACCCTCATGAAATGTGGTCTGAACATCACTTTTCTTCCCTTTTTTCAGCATTTTTATTCATGCTCAAAATTCACCCCATTATTCAACTTTCCGGACACCCCATTTCTTTTGCACTTTCACAACTTTTTCATTCTTTTTCTTTTGCTTTCTTCATTACTTTCTCTTCTCTTTTTTTTTATGGAGGGGTTCCATCTTTTTCAAGACCATTGGCTCAAATGGGAATTTTATCACACTTCTCGATTCACCTTCTCTTTTCACCACACCCCCAACTTAGGCTTTTGGCCTAAGTTGGGTATTCAAACAAACCACACTTCATGAGGATTATGGGTGAATGGATAAAGAGGGGTCATAATTGCATCAAGTTTCTTCCAAGAAAAGGACAAGGCTCAAATGGGGTTCAAGCAAGGTTCACACATCTCACAGGGTTGGCCACAAAAGAGGTATATTGTCAAATTGTTTCACTCTTCAACATCATTGCCTAAGATCATTTCAAGAGCTTGCATCCCTTAGTCAACCGGACCAACGGGGAAAATTCTAGGTGTCATCACACAAGGTTCACGATAAGCTCATCACACAAGGCATTGGCACCAATATCAAACGAGACTCCAAACTTTCGTTAGTGTCAAATGTTCATCACAAGAGATTCAATTCGATAACCGGCTAGTCACAACTAGATGCAAAAAGTTCACACATTGTCTATGCAACTTCATTTGGCCTCATCATAGCCGCGCATTCATTTTTGTTCGATTAATAGCACTATTTAAGTCATCGGTATTGATCATAACCGATACTCAAATTTGCACAAGAACAGCCACATTCACACAAAACAAGAGGTGGAAAAATTTTTAAATTTTCAAACGGGTCAAAAACCATTCATTTCATAACAAGGAGCCATAAGCTCAAACATCCACAAAACAAGATCAACACATAAAACCAAAAACAAACCCAATATATACCAAATATAGTCATAAGAGGTACGTATGGAAATACCTCACCCCACCACAAACAAAAAGGCAGTTGTCCTCAAATGCAAAGAAAATATTCAAAAGTAAATAAAAATGACAGAGAGGGAGGTAAAGAAAGGTCCTGTCTACACAGTCTCTCCATCTGTCGGGGCATCAATGCCCGGTGCAACACTCTGATCCTGGGTATTAGTACCCGGTGTAACAACAACACTGGGTGTATCTGCCAATGAAATCTGCACGGCTGAATGCACCATGGCCTCCTCAACCTCTGTAAGGCCCTCATAAGTAGTTTCCTCATCGGCACCATCCCCATTTTGATTTAGATAACTTTTCAAAGACACTTCATCAAATTCTAAGCGTCAACGGTCATTAATCAGTATAAAACCCAATTAAATGAGTTGGGGTCGAATCCCATAGGGAGCGGTACGTTTTTCAGATTCAATTGGGAAGTAAGAATGCGGTTAAATCAGTCATAGGAATAAAAATTATCGAGTAAAAACATCATACAAATCAGGGGGTGACACGAATGTCAAATGGGGGTTTTTGTTTTGATTTTGAACTACAAACAACAGTCACAAACAATACAAATTAACAATAATGAGACGGGTTCTTGGGATGTGATTGATTATAGGCTAATGTAGACATATGGGTAATTGCAACTATTAGAAAATAGCTAAATATTAGTGAGTAAGCTAGGCTATAAAGGAGGTAAACTTTCTCTCGAACAATTTACCCCGAATCAAGTTGATTTATCTCGAACATCAACAAGCATGTAAATTAAGTACAGCCCACACCTTAGTCCATTCACTCTTTCGAGTTGAATGTATGGAAAGAGGTTTAGGATTCACTCTCTCGAGCTGAACCCAGGTCAACCCAATACCCACAGGCCATCAATCAAAAATCTTAGTTCGAAAACTTCTCTCTCGAGCAAGTCAAGAACACAAAGGTAGAATTGCATTTGCAACTACAATTATTAAATTAAACCACAATAAATGATTGAACTCACTTTTAAATAGCATTTAAACTAACAATTAGCAATACCCATAAGCTAAATCAACCCATAATCACATAATCACACCCCACGAATTGGAGTTTTAGCTAGATATTATAAAAAGATAAAAACAGTTACCAAATTGAGTTTCCATCAACTGTGTAAGAGTGATTTCGTCTTTACAATGGTCTAAATTGATGAATCTCAAAGACCCACTTCCAATTTCTCAAAAGTGAATTTCTTCAATCCTTCAAAGCTAAAGGAAAAACTACAGAAAAACTGTTCTCCAGAGTAGTTGATAAAAAGATTAATGATAGATATGAAAAATGATTACCAAACTAAAATGTTCAAAAACCTATTTATAGTCGCCAAAAATAAGCTACGAAAGCTGATTCGGCGAAGTAAGTAGCGCTCGCCAGACCACTCAGTGAGCCGCCCTTTGGTCATTTCCATCGCCCTTCTGCCTTGGCATTCAGCACCCTCACGGTTTGTAATTTTGGGCGATCTAGCACTGCATCGAGGAACTACTCGGTGATCTGCCGACTGCTCCTTTATCTCGCCAACTTGGTTTCTTCCCTCAAGGCTTGGCACACTAGAACTTTGGGCAGTCATATAGCCATTCGGAGATTAACCAAGTGAACTTGGCGATCACCAGGCTTTCCTTTCTTCATTCTTTCAGCTCGTTTTTTTCCTTTGTGCAATTTAGTGTCCTTGCTTTGTTCCTCAATCCTTATTCCTGTAAAATCAAGGATTTAACATCAGTTATTGGCACAAAATAAGCATTTGAGGATACTAAATCTATATAAACAAACCCCTAAATGAGTCCAAACCTTGGACTCATCAGTGGGTAGGTTAGGTCTTGGGTGCAATAGCCATTTCTCAATCAACTATCACAAATCAAGTGAGTTCTTTCGAACCTCAACAAGCACACAACATATTAACAATCCATAACCTTAAACAATCTACTTTTTCAAGCTAGATTTGTAATATTGCATTCAAACACACTTTCTCAAGCTAGATTCGTAACAACACAATCACTACAGTCATCAGTTAATAATTTAAGTCTAACACTTCTTTCTCAAGCAAGTATAGAGTACTAGCCTAGAACTGCATTTGTAACTATAATTCCTCAATTAAACCACAAACTATTAATTGAACCCACTTCAAATCAACAATAAAATCAGTAATTAGCAACACCCATTAGCTAATTAATGCATTCAACTACGTAATCACACCCGCAAGAATGGGGGGTTTTTAGCCAAACATGATAAAGAACAAGAAATTGTTACCAACTACGTCTTCCATTAGGTTGGGCAACAATCCACAAGTCTCCATATGCCTAAATTTAAGCTAAAAGAAATCAAACAAACCCTAAATATCTATTCAAAAAGTATAAGAACAATGTTTAGAATGTTTTAGATCAAAAACCTAGAACTCGACATTGTGGGAACTCATTTTCTTCTTTTGAAAATTACATTTATACATTCCCAAAATTTCAGCCTCGGAGTCACTCGGTGAAGTAAGTCAGGCTTCACCGACCTGGTCGGTGATACGCCGAGTGCTCCCTTTCATCGTCTTCTTGGCTTGTTCTTTCACCATCTCTTTTCTGTAACTTTAGGCGATTGAGATAGACATCACTGATCCATTCGGGGTGTTGCTGAACCATTAATCTACTCGTGAAGTTGTTCTTGTCCATGGGCTGGCCTGCTGGAAATTTGGGCGAGCTGAAGGTCCACTCGGTGACTCGCCGAGTGGCTTGTGTGAGTACCAACCTCTCTTTCCTTCAACTTTTTCAGCTTTTTCGCTCCTATTTTCCTTGTAATGTCCTTGCCTTGCTCTTTTGCTTACATTGCCACAAATTATCATTTTAACATCAGTTATGAGCATAGAATGGGAATTGAGGACACTAAATCTTTGAAAATTAATCCCTAAATAAGTCAAAATCCCGGAGTCATCAACACCCCCAACTTAAACTTTTGCTTGTCCTCAAGTAAAAATCAAGATCAATTAGGTCAACATGGATGTCTACAAATGGTGCTACTTGAGACTCAACATGAATGCACACGAGGTTCAATCTACTCATGCAATGTTCAATTGTGCACTACAAGTTTCAAACTGTGAGTAGCCATCATTAAATAGAAGTCAAGCCCACAATGCTGGCTTCAAATGCAAATTCAAGGTCAACAAAATTATTTGAATGCCCTCACACCAAGAATGATTCCATGCCCACACAAAATTCATCAAAGGTTATGATTTAGGGAATCAAAAACAACTCTCACTCTCTCTAAGATAAACACATGCATGATTCTACTCATATGCTTGCCCATATTTTCCGATCAACCTATCATTCGGCTCCATCAAGATCACCAAGGTCTTTCAAGACTTGTAACTGGGCTGAGGGTAAAGGTATGGTCCATTTGGCTTAGTGTCTGTTACCTTCATGAAGCATGGCTTGCATTTTACTTTCTTTCCTTTTCTTTCACTCTATTCATTTTCACAATCCACCCTAAGTCTTTTCAAACACCAAAAATATTTCTTGTATGGGTCATTGGACACCCCTTTTCTTTCCATCCATGCACAACTTGCAAAATTTTTATTCCCATCTTTTTCTTTTGCTTTTCTTTTGTTTTTCTCTTTTTTTTATATGGAGGGGTTCCATCTTTTTCAGCACAATCCTTCAAGGGTGGATTTCACACACTTCTTGACTCTCCTCATTTTTCACCACACCCCCAACTTAGGCCTTGGCCTAAGTTAGCTATTCAAACGGACCAAAGTTTCATGAAGGTTTTAGGTGGGGAGGAAAGAGGCCAAATGTGTTCATGTTTTATCCAAAGAAAAAGTTAGGTTCAAATGGTGCGAAGCTAGGTTCACACTCTCACAAAGTATTCACAAAAAGGTATAATAGCAATTTTGTTCACTCTCATAAATTTGTACCTAAGATCATTTCTTTCATCACCAATGTTAGTCAATTGGACCAACGGGACAAGTTCTGGGTATCACCAAGCACATATTTCAAGAAAATCTCACCACACAAGGCATTCGACACAATCATCGATCATGACTCTACAAATTGAGCTTGCGTGCACCGATCATCGCAAGACTCATTTCAACAATCGACTAGTCACAATGCGATGCTAAGAGTTCACATATGACTTATGCAACTCAAATTTGCCTCATTGGACTTGGACAAACATATCGTTCAATCAGAGCACTATTCAAGTCATCGATATTGATCGCAACTGATGCTCAAATATGCAAGAGAATAACCACACATTCACAAATACAAAAATCAGGAGGTGAATTAATTTGGATCAAAAACCAAAATTCACATTAAAAAACCAACAGTCACAATAATAAACATCAGAAACAAGACAGATACAAAACAAGATAAATACAACCCAAGGGGATAGGTATGAAGATACCTCACCCCGCCAAACAAAACCTAATATTGTCCTCAATGTAAAATAAAGTAACTGTCTCAAAAAAATAACAAGAAGAGAGTCAAGATCCTCATGCCAGGCTAAGACTGAGGTGAACATTGCACATCTGAGGCTCTCTCAATCTGGGCATCAGTGCCTGTGTCATTTTCACCAGTAGACTGTGCTCCACTAGAGCCAATCATTGAGGTGTCCTGAAATGAAGCCTCCATAGCCATCTGCACCATCGCACCCTCCAAATCCTCAAGATCATCATAAAAATCCATATCACAGGTCCCAAGCTTTACCTCATCAGTCTCAGATGCGTTCGAATCATCACCATCATTAGCTAAAACAACATCTCCGGTCATAGTGGCCGGAGGGATCGTAGAAATAGCTGACATCTCTGAACTCAAAATCTTGGGAAGGTCCACAGTGCCACACAACATAGACAAATAAATAGATTTGAGCTCATCCACATCACGCCTCAATCCTTCAATATTAGCCCTCAAGGCCGTAACATCATCGGACTGCGACCTTGTCACGACTCAAGGATACACCCTCGATGTAACATGGCGTATAGGACTCTGAGAGGCCTCATACAAGCCACTTAGCATTCATAACATAAGAAAATAGAACATAGGAGATAAATATAATATTTCAAGTCCAAAGTTTCATAAAAGTAAAGCGAAAGTCTAAACACTTGTCTCATTAGCCATCTAGTACAATAGAATGAAATTGGGCCTATCCCATACATCATTTCCAAAAACTGAAAGTAAGAAAGAAACTAAAATCAATGAGAATCCATCCTCGAAGCATGAGTACTCACGAAAGCTCGAAAATCTCACAAATCAACCTCTAGCCACGAAACTGGAAACCATGACAGTCGAACCCTACATTTGGGGAAATGTAGGCAAGAGTATGTGTTAGTACAAAATATGTACCGAGTATAATAGCCATGCATAAAACATTTAAAACCAGTTAAAAAGGGACATTTTCTTGAGTAAGCAATGATCAAGCTAAAACATAAATCTTGAGAGTTAGACACCATAAGTCATAAAACATTGATCAATGCATGTGAACATCATCTTAAAACATACTTACTATACTTCCTTGATGTAACCTTGGTTCATCATAACTTTTCTTATTTGTTAGTGGAAAGTAGCCCTAAACGACATATAATACCATGCGAGCGATCAACATAGAATCCGGTGTTTACCCCACACCGAAAAGGGGTGTCCTACTTTCCAAGGAAGGACCATGAAATTCTAGATATTGTGGATCGACTAGCTAATGTCTATATAGACAATCATCCTATGGGGGCACATAAGTAAGGGATAAGGAGATTGCTACTATAAACCCAACCTCTACTAACGGGAGAGCTTCCATCTCAATATTTTCTCGGTGCTAAGAATACATCCTACGGAGTATTCAGTTTCTTAAATTGTTCTTATTTTCCATGAAAGGGCACGTCATGTTGCCCATCCAAGCTAAGTCATATGTCATCCATGGAAAGGTATCATTTAATGACCAATCCAAGCTAGGTAATACATCATCCATGGAGAGGTAGAATTAAGTAACCAATCCAAACTACGTCTTATTAGAATAGCTCCTAAAATATTTGATTCAAAGTTAAGTTGAGAAAACCTTTCAACCCTAAGAATCCTTTATGTGAGTATTTCCTTTCACAAATCATGCTTTAATGTGTTTATACGAAATCCTTTCAATAACACAACAAACAATCATAATCATCATTGATACTTAACTCTCAAAGCATCCTTAAAACATTTACATAAATCTCATAAGAACATGCTTAATTTCATAATCTCTACTTTCATAATTCAAAACCCACATCACATCATCATAATTGGAAAACATGGGATTTACATGGGTTCATGGGGAATCATCATAAAAATAATAGTATTTCATCAATTCATGCATAAGAGATCATAATTCAATCATTTAAATCAACATTGAAGAGAACCCATGGCAATTGAAAAAAATCATAACTCAATTTGGGATTTTAAACTTTGAAAATAGGAGAATTTGAGAACTTCATGAATGGAAGGAATCCATGGATGAAAACTATCATACCTTGCTATCAAAGCCCAAAAGAAATTGAAGAATGAAGGCTTGACCTTGAACCCTAGCTTGAATCTTCTTCTTCAAGCTTCTAGAGAGAGAAATATCCTTGGGAGAGAAAGACTCAACTTCTTTTGGTGAATTTGAAGAGAATGAATTAATATGGGGTTAAAATGTAACACCTTTGATTCAGAAAAGGGGAAAATATTCATTTCTTAGCCGATTCAGCATCCAGTGTTCTGGAACTTTGGGCGAGCTAAATCGAGCTCGCCATTCCGTTCGGCGTGTCACCAAAGTGCCTTTCCCATTGCCTAATTGGCTTAGTCCATGATCCAATTTAGTATAATTTTTGGCGAGCTCCAGCGTGCATTGTTTTTTAGTTCTTAAGTTAGGGTCTTAAAATTCTTTTCAGATTTTTTTAATTCTATACTATATCATTTTACCCATGCCTAGGACCCCTATATAAGTATTTTGCCCCCAAATTTTCAAAATCTAAATCTTTCTCCAAAAACTCTAAAAGAAGACCAAAGTCCTTCCTCTCCAAAATATTTCTCTCTCTAGAACTTGAAGAAGAAGAAGGGTTGAAGCTAGGGCTCCATTCTCCCTTAGATCTTAGGCTTTGATCGCAAGGTATGATAGCTTTTCATCCATAAAATACTTGCATCCATGGAGCCCCTATGTTCTCCCAATTGAAAGTAGAAATTCCCCAAATTAACTTAGGGTTTTGTTCTAAGTTGTGGGTCTTTGTGAATGTTGATTAAATTGATTGAATTATGATTGTTTATGCATGAAGTGAGAGGATTCCATGTTTTTATAGTGAATTTCCTTGTACCCATGCCTAACCCATGTTTCTAAGAAGAAATTGATATAAATGAGTTTTATGTTATGAAAGGAGAATTTAAGGATTTAGGTTTATTCTTATAGGATTGATAAGATACAATGTGAATTTCTTTGAGATTGAAGCATATGTGACAATTGATGATACGAATTGCTTTGAGAGAAGCTTATGTATTAATTGATTGTTTTTAGATGTGATTGTAGTGGAAGGGATTTTCCCACATTATTTCTTTATGTATGAATATGAAAAGCTTTCTCCCATTGAATGATTCTAGATTGAAAGGATTTCTCACCTAAAATGAATCTAAGTTAGAGAGACTATGAAATTTATTAGGCTAGAGGCGATTACTCATGACCTCTAAATATGAAGGATATGAGGCGATTACCCATTATCCTTAGAATAGAATAAGAAGTGATTTCCCTTATTCCATGAAGTTGAACAAGAATTGGCTACCCACGTTCCTAATATGTAAGTTGGACAAGAGACGACTACCCATGATCCTAAATATGAATTGGGCAAGGGGTGATTACCCATGATCCCAAAGTAAGAAGGACAAGAGGCGAGTACCCATGATCCTTTATAGTTAGGAAAGAAGCAATTCCCCATGTCTTTAAAAGTAAGCTATAATATGTAAAATGTTATGATGAATGATGAGCTTAGATTGTTGCTTGAATTTGCCTTCCATGATGAGTAAGACCAGAGGAGGTTACCCAAGTCTTGACTAAGGTTGAAGTGAGGTTACTTAATGAAGTACTCCTCACATGTTATGATGATCTATTATGTGTAATGATTATGCTTTATGACTTATGTTGTGTAACTCGTTTATGTTATGTTATGTTTATGCAGGCTATCATATTTAGTACATTCTTGTACTAATGCATACTCTTGCCTACATTTCTTATCCAAATGTTGGGTCTGGCATTCCCGATTCTAATCCCCGTGTCTAGGATCTATAGTACATGCAAGGTTGAAGATTGGTGAGTTCTCATAGCATTCAAGGATTTGGCCACTACTTTCTTGTGTTCTTTTCATTTTAGTTTTAACATTGTTGTATGGGTTGTGACCCGAGATTCTATTGTATTAGATGGTTTTTGAGACAAGTGTATCAGACTTCCGCTTTGCAATATTAAACTTTGATTGTGTTGAAAATGTTTTACATTCTCATCGATTTCTATTATCTTGTCTATGAAACCTAAGTGGTAATTAGAGCACAAGGTTTAGAATGGTTCTAGGATGTCTCAAAACCACGTAAAGTAGAGTCTTTTTCATAAGTGTGAAGCGCACCACATTTATGAATGAGAGACTATACGATGTTTAGGAAACTTCACTTCTTTCTTCACTCTAAGTCGTGTGATAGAGTTTGACTCTACAATGTTCCCCTCCTAATTCTTACCCGATCATCTACAGGATATGACTACTCGAAGAGCTTTTTCTAGAAGGAATGAGGGCGAGAATGAGAGTCAAGAAGTTCCTTCTCAAGCTCCTAAAGCTCTGATTGACCCTTTGGCTGATCAAGTGACTAATGCGGAGTTTAGGACTGCTTTTCAAGTGTTGGCTCAAGCCTTGACGGCCCAAGCCAATAGAAAGGTTGTGGTCCCTGTGAACCCAAATGTGGGTACGATGGCATCTAGAGTGAGGGACTTCACTAGGATGAATCCTCCAGAATTCTATGATTTTAAGGTTGAGGAAGATCCTTAAGAGGTCATTGATGAGGTTTACAAGGTGTTGGTTATTATGGGAGTGATGCAAGTGGAAAATATGGAATTGGCTACTTATCAACTTAAGGGTGTTGCTCAAATTTTGTTCAACCAATGGAAGGAAGTAAGACCGGATGATGTGGGTCTTCTTGATTGGAAAAAGTGGAAGTCCGCTTTTCTTGGTAGGTTCTTTCCTCTTGAGATGAGGGAGGCTAAGGTGATTGAGTTTATCAACCTTCAACAAGTGAACATGAGTGTGAAAGAATACTCGTTGAGATTCACACATTTGTCGAGGTATACTCCCTCTATAGTGTAAGACTCTAGGGCAAGAATTAGCAAGTTCATTTCGGGAGTGTCCGAATTAGTTGTGAAAGAATGTCGTACTGCTATGATTGTCCATGACATTGATATTTCTCTCCTTATGGTTCATGCTCAACAAATTAAGGACGAAAAACTTAAGAAGAAGTCTAGGGAACTAAAGAGGGAAAGAGCTGATGATGGTAACTCTTCATACTCTAGGTCCAGTGGACGTGGTCGTTTAAGGTTTCGACAAAGGTTTTTCAGGCAAATTTCTTCTAATTCTCATCCAATATTCAACAATGAGAGGGTGTCTAACCCTAAGCCTCAAAGAGGAAATGGTAGTGTGTCTCTATTGCCTACTTGTATTAGGTGTGGAAGAAAACATGAGAGGCAAATGTCTAGCGGATTCCAATGCTTGCTTTGGTTGTGGTAAGATGGACCACAAGGTAAGAGATTTCCCTTCAGTTGCTAATAATGAAGGAGAAAATAGTCGTAGGGCTCAACCCTATATTTCATTAGGTCCAAGTGGTTTGGGTTCCAATGCTTCTAAACAAAACAAGTTTTATGCACTTTAGACTCGTGGCGAACAAGAGGGTTCTCCCGATGTGGGTACCGGTATATTGAAAGTCTTCTAACTTAATGTTTATGCTTTACTTGATCCAGGTGCTACTTTGTCTTTTGTGACACCATATGTGGCTATGAGATTTGATGTTCTCCCAAATCTGTTGTTAGATCCCTTTTCTGTCTCTACCCCTGTTGGTGATTCAGTTGTGGTTAAGAGGGTCTATAGAAGATGTCCCGTCTCCTTGTCCTATAGAGTTACCCTTGTTGATTTGGTAGAGCTTGATATGCTAGTTTTTGATGTTATCCTTCGTATGGATTGGTTGCACTCATGTTATGCTTCTATTGAATGTAGAACCCATGTAGTTAAGTTTCAGTTTCCGAATGAGCCTATCCTAGAGTGGAAGGGGGGAAATTTATGCCTAAGGGTCAGTTTTTTTTTCTTTTCTGAAAGCTAGAAAGATGATTTCTAAGGGTTGCATTTATCATTTAAATAGGTTGAGGGATGTGGATTTCAAAACCCCTATTCTTGAGTCGGTCCCCATTGTGAATGAGTTTCTGGAAGTGTTCCCAGATGATCTACTCTGAATTCCTCCCGAAAGAAAAATAGACTTCGGTATTGACCTTCTCCCAGATACGCAACCTATCTTTATTCTTCCTTATAAAATGGCTCCGACAGAACTTAAGGAATTGAAAGAGAAATTGAAAGAATTGTTGGATAAGGGTTTCATCTCACCAAGTATATCCCCATGGGGTGCTCCGATTTTGTTTGTTAGAAAGAAAGATGGTTCTGTCAGAATGTGTATAGACTACCGACAATTGAATAAGGTTACGATTAAGAATTAGTATCCGCTTCCAAAAATAGATGATTTGTTTCACCAACTCCAAAGAGCGAGTTACTTTTCTAAGATTGACCTCCGATCTGGTTATCACCAATTGAGGGTGATGGAAAATGATATTTTGAAAATGTCTTTTACAAACTGATACATACATTTTGAGATTTTGGTGATGTCTTTTGGTTTGACTATTGCTCCAGCTGCTTTTATGAATTTGATGAATAGGGTGTTTAGAAAATACCTTGATATGTTCGTGATTGTGTTCATTGATGATATATTGATTTATTCGAGAAGTGAGAATGATCACATCAATCATTTGAGGATTGTGTTGCAAATCCTTAAGGAACGACAACTCTTTGCAAAGTTAAGCAAATGTGAGTTTTGGCTAAGGTTTGTGGCTTTTCTAGGTCACATTGTTTCAAGTAAGGATATTGAGGTAGATCCCAATAAGACGAATGCGGTCAAGAGTTGGCATAGACCTCTATCCCCTTCAGATATTATACGCTTCTTGGGTTTGGATGGTTGTTATAGAAGGTATGTTGATGGGTTTTCTACGATTGCCTCTCTATTGACAACACTAACTTAAAAGAAAGCTAAGTTCATATGGTCCGAAGCTTGTGAGGAGAGTTTTTAAGAATTAAAGGATAGACTTACTTCTGCTCCAGTATTGATTTTACCGGAAGGGACAGATGGTTTTGTGGTTTACTGTGATACCTCTAGAATTGGGTTAGGATGTTTGCTTATGCAAAATGGGAAAGTTATTGCCTATGCTTCAAGGCAACTTAAGGTTCATGAGAAGAATTATCCTACCCATGACCTCAAACTAGCGGCGGTTGTTTTTGCCTTAAATATTTGGAGGCATTATTTGTATGGTGTTCATATTGATGTTTTTACCGACCACAAGAGTTTGCAATTTGTGTTTAACAAAAAAGATCTTAATCTTCACCAAAGAAGGTGACTTGAGTTATTGAAAGATTATGATATGAGTGTTCTCTATCACCCCGGTAAGGCGAACATGGTGGAGAATGCTCTTAGTCGGTTATCTATGTGTAGTGTTGATCATATTTAGGATGATAGAAATTAGTTGGTTTGAGATGTTCATAGATTGGCCCGATTGGGTGTTCAGTTAGTAGACTGTACGAAAGGTGGTATCATGGTTCACAATAGTTTCAGAATCATCTTTTGTGACAGATGTGAAAGCCAAGCAATTTCTCGATCAGACCTTAGTAGAATTTAAAGAAACGGTACTTAGAATGTCCGTTGAGGCTTTCTCCCAAGGGGGAGATGGTGTACTTAGATATCAAGGTCGTTTGTGTTTTCCTAATGTAGATGACTTGAGGGATCAGATCTTGTCAGAAGACCATAGTTTTCGGAATTCCATTCACCCGGGAGCCACCAAGATGTACCGTGATTTGCGGGAGATCTTTTGGTGGAATGGGATGAAGAAGGATATTGCGGAATTTGTGGCTAAATGTCCTAATTGCCAACAAGTCAAAGTTGAGCATAAAAAATTGGAGGTTTTTCCCAAGACATTAGTATTCCGACTTGGAAGTGGGAAGATATCAATATGGACTTTATAGTAGGGTAGCCACGTACGCAGCGACAATATGATTTGATTTGGGTTATAGTAGACCGAATGACGAAATCGGCTCGTTTCACTTCCGTAAAGAATTCTTATACGACGGAAGACTATGACAAGTTGTATTTGAGGGAAATGGTAAGGTTGCATCGAGTGCCCTTGTCCATTACCTCCGATCGTGGTACCCAATTCACTTCACAGTTTTGGAAGTCATTCCAAAAGGGCCTTGGTACTCGTGTTAAGCTTAGCAAAGACTTTCATCCACAAACCGATGGGCAAGCAGAGGGTACTATCCAAACTTTGGAAGATTTGTTAAGGGCTTATGTGATTGACTTCAAGGGTAATTGAGATGATCATTTGCCTTTGATTGAATTTGCCTATAACAATAGCTATCACTCAAGTATTCATTTGGCTCCATTTGAGGTATTGTATGGTAGGAGGTGTAGATCTCTGATATCCTCATCTTTTTCCTTCTAATCCTATTCTATCTTGAGGTATTGAGTTCCTCATGGTATCTTTTGGGTAAAATATTCATTTTTAGCCGATTCGGTGAAGTAGGTTGAGAACGCCGAATGACTTGGTGATACGCCAAGTGGAACCCCCCTCGCCTTTTTGCTTGATTTCAGTGTCCATTGTTCTGGAACTTTAGGCGAGCTAAATTGAGCTCGCCGTCTGTTTGGCGTGTCGCCATAGTGCCTTCCCCATTGCCTAATTGGCTTAGTCCATGAACCGACTTACTATAATTTTCAGTGAGCTAAAGGCTCACTTGGCGAGTCGTCGAGTGGCCTTTGGCGAGCTCCAGCATGCATTGTTTTTCAGTTTTTAAGTCAGGGTCTTAAAAGTCTTTTCAGATTATTTTAATTCTATACTATGTTGTTTTACCCATGCCTAGGACACCTATATAAATATTTTACCCCCAAATTTTCCCTACAAGATGATTAGGAAACTCCACTTCTTTCAATACTCTTAAGTTGTGCCATAGAGTTTATCTCTATAAGGTCTCTCTCCTAATCCTTACCCTATGTTCTTCAGGATATGGCTACCCGAAGAGCTCATGCTAGAAGGAATGTGGGGGAAAATGAGGAAGAAGAAGCTCCTTCCCAAGCTCCATAAGTTTCGGTTGATCCTTTGGCCGAACAATTTACAAATGCGAAGTTTAGGGCAGCTTTCCAAGTGTTGGCTCAAGCCATGACGGGAACCCAAATGTGAGTACGACGACTTCAAGAGCGAGGGACTTTACAAGGATGAACCCTCCAGAGTTTCATGGTTCTAAGGTTGAGGAAGATACTTAAGAGTTTATTGATGAGGTCTATAAGGTTTTGGTGATCATGGAATTTACGCTGGTGGAAAAGGCGGAGTTGGCTGCTTATCAATTGAAAGGTGTTACTCAATTGTGGTATAACTAATGAAAGGAAGGGAAACCGAAAGATGCGGGTCCTCTTAATTGGGAGAAGTTTAAGGATGAATTTCTTAATAGGTTCTTTCCCCTTGAGATGAGGGAAGCCAAGGTGCTTAAGTTCATTAACCTTCGTCAGGGAAGTATGAGTGTAAGGGAGTATGCTCTAAAGTTTACTCAATTGTCTAAGTATGCTCCAACAATGGTTGCGGATTCAAGGGCTAGGATGAGCAAGTTATTTTCGAGTGTATCCAAAATGGTGGTTAAAGAAAGTCGTACCGCCATGTTCATTTGTGACATGGTGATCTCTCATCTTATTGTCCATGCTCAACAAATTGAGTAGGAGAAACTTAAGGAAAATTCTAGGGAGGTAAAAAGAGATAAGACCGATGATGGCAGTTTCTATCATGCAAGGTCCAATGGACAAGGTCGCTCTAAATTTTGACAAAGGTTTTCCAGTCAGGTTCCTCCAATGCTCCTCCTAAGTTCAACAAAGATAGGGTGTCTAACCCTAAGCCTCAAGGAGGTAATGGTAGTGGATCTTCATTTCCTAGGTCTACTTGTACTAAATGTGGAAGGAAGCACGAGGATAAGTGCCTAGGCGGCACAAATGGTTGCTTCGGTTGTGGTAAAAGTGGTCACAAAATGAGGGGTTGCCCAATGCTTACATCTAAGGGAAGAGAGGGAAAGTAAGCTCCTCTTAGTGGTTCGAGTTCCAATGTTCCAGAGCAAATCCACTTCTATGCACTTCAGACTTGTGGTGAACAAGAGGGTTCTCCCGATGTAGTTACCGGTAAGTTAAAAGTTTTCCAACTTGATGTATATTCTTTACTTGACCCCGGTGCTACCTTGTCTTTTGTGACACCATATGTGGCTATGAGGTTTGATGTTCTTCCAGATGTGTTGTTAGAACCTTTTTATGTCTCTACCCTTATTGGTGATTCTGTTGTGGCTAGGAGGGTCTATAGAAGATGTCCTGTATCCTTGTCCCATAATGTTACTCTTGTTTATTTGGTAGAGCTTGATATGTTAGACTTTGATGTTTTTAGTGGTATGGATTGGCTGCACTCATAATATGCTTTTATACATTGTAGAACTTGTGTAGTCAGATTTCAGTTCCCTAATGAGCCTATCCTAGAGTGGAAGGGGGGAAATTCTATGCCTAATCGTTTGTCTCTTATCTTAAAGCTAGAAAGATGATTTCTAAGGGTTGCTTTTACCATCTTGTTGGGGTGAGGGATGTAGATTCTGAAACCCCTACTCTTCAGTCGGTCCCCGTTGTTAATGAGTTTAAAGAAGTATTCCTCGATGATTTGCCCAGTATTCCTCCCGAGCAGGAAATAGACTTTGGTATTGACCTTCTCCTAGATACGTAACCTATTCCTATTCATCCTTAGCGTATGGCCCCGACAGAACTTAAGGAGTTGAAAGAACAATTGAAATATTTATTGGATAAGGGTTTCATCCGACCGATTATCTCTCCATGGGGTGCTCCAGTTTTGTTTGTTAGAATGAAAGATGGTTCTCTTCGTATCTGTATTGACTATCGTCAGTTGAATAAGGTGACCATTAAGAATAAGTATCCTCTTCCAAGGATAGAAGATTTATTTGGCCAACTTCAAGGGGCAAGTTACTTCTCTAAAATTGATCTTAGGTCGGGTTATCACCAATTGAGGGTGAGAGAAGATGATATTCCAAGGATGACTTTTCGAACCCGGTATGGTCATTATGAATTTTTGGTAATGTCGTTTGGGTTGAAAAATGCTCAGGTGGTGTTTAGGGATTTGATGAATAGGGTGTTTAGAAAATACCTTGATATATTCGTAATTGTGTTAATTGATGATATTTTGATTTACTCAAGGAGTGAGAATGAGCATATTGATCATTTGAGGATTGAGTTGCAAATTTTTAAGGACCGATAACTCTTTGCAAAGTTTAGCGAATGTGAATTTTGGTTACGGTCTGTAGCTATTCTTGGTCATATTATTTCAAGTAAGGGAATTGAGGTAGATCCTAAGAAGACTGATGCGGTCAAGAGTTGGCCTAGACCTCTATCTCCTTCGGACATTAGAAGTTTCTTGGGTTTTTCCGGTTACTATAGAAGGTTTGTTGAGGGGTTTTATTCTATTGCCTCTCCTTTGATGGCTCTGACTTAAAAGAAGGCTAAGTTTATATTGTCGGAAACTTGTCAGAAGAGGTTTCAATAGTTGAAAGATAGACTTACTTTTGCTCAGATGTTGACCTTACCAGAAGGTACAGATGGTTTTGTGGTGTATTTTGATGCCTCTAGAGTTTGGTTGGGATGTGTGCGTATGCAAAATTGTAAAGTTCTTGCCTATGCTTCAAGGAAACTTAAGATCCATGAGAAGAACTATCCTACCCATGTCCTTGAATTAGCAGCGGTTGTATTTGCCTTAAAGATTTAGAGGCATTATTTTTATGGGGTTTTGATGTTTTAACCGATCACAAGAGTCTGCAATATGTTTTTAATCAAAAGGATTTGAATCTTCGCCAAAGAAGGTGGCTTGAGTTATTGAAAGATTATGACATGAGTGTTCTTTATCACCCCGGTAAAGCTAATGTGGTAGCGGATGCTCTAAGTCGGTTGTCCATGGGTAGTGTTGCTCATATTGAGGAAGAAAAGAAAGAGTTGGTTTGAGATGTTCATATATTGGCCTGATTAGGTTTTCAATTAGTGGATTCCACCAAGGGTGGTGTTGTAATTCATAATGGTCCCGAATCATCTTTCGTGGCAAATGTGGAAGCCAAGCAAGGTCTTGATCCAATTTTAGTAGAATTGAAAGAAACAGTTTAAGAAATCCGTTGAGGCTTTCTCCCAAGGGGGAGATGGTGTGCTTAGATATCAAGGTCATTTATGTGTTCCAAATTTTCATGACTTCAGGGAACAAATCTTGACAAAAGCCCATAGTTCGCGGTATTCCATTCACCCGGGAGTCACCAAGATGTACCGTGATTTTACGGAGATCTATTGGTGGAGCAGGATGAAGAAGGATACTATGGGATTTGTGGCTAAGTGTCCAAATTTCCAACAAGTAAAGGTTAAGCATCAGAAACCGGGAGTTTTGTCCCAAGATATTAGCATTCCTACTTGGAAGTGAGAAGATTTGAACATGGAATCTATCGTTGGTTTTCCTCGAACCCGGCAAAAATATGATTCTATTTGGGTGATAGTAGATCGGATGACGAAATCAGCTCATTTCCTTACCGTCAAGGTTTCTTATTCGGCGGAGGACTATGCTTTTCACGACCTAGGGGTACCCCCTAGATGTAACAAGGCGTACAAGACCCCGAGAGGCCTCATACAAGCCCCTTAGAATATCATAACATAAGATAATAGAAATGAGCGGAAATTTAAAACATTTTCATAACATCAAAATTTCACAAAACGAAGCGGAATTCTTTTACACTTGTCTCTAACCATCTAATCATGAATATCATTGGGACACAACCCACACAATAGTTCTAAACATAAAATGAAATACATAAGGACATGGTTGTCAAGCCGTTGAATGCTATGAGGACTCACCAAAACTTCTCTTCTTGCTCTACTATGAACCTAGCCACGAGGATGGAAGTCAATATCGCCGGACCCTACATTTGATAAGAATGTAGGAAAAAGTATGTGTTAGTACAAAATTGATGGCTAGCATAAATCATCAACATAATAATATCATAGGCATTAGTCAATATTACTTATGTAAGTCGAAGCTATTCAAGGAAGGGTACTATTGCTCAATCCAAGATACCAATGATATGGTGTGGCCTCACCAAGTCATGCTACCATGCAAAGCACTCTATTGTGCTTAGTTCAAGCTAACCATTGGAAGGGTACTATTGCTCAATCCAAGGCTATACATGAGATCTACTAACTCAAGCTACCATGAAATGGTCTTGTCTTACCAAGTCAAGCTATTCATGAAGGGATATCTTATCACTACTTCAAGCTATCATAGTTTAAACAT
>JAJONR010009026.1:0-26509 GCA_029582245.1 Solanum etuberosum
GTCTGGTTACTGACAATTCTGTAGCAGCTTTGTACTGATAAAAAGACGCACACAAATAGGATAAGGAGATTTTTTTTTCGAAATGTAAGATAATTTATTTACTGTACTTCCGTTTTAATTTGGTTAAATTTTGATTTTTTCCAAGAAAATATTTTTTTTAATTTAAATTTTTATATGATATTTTTAAGATCATAAAAATAAAAATTATTTTGAATATTTAGTATGTCTTTAATTTATTATCGTAAAATATGTATTGAAAAATATATATTTTAAAATTAAATAGTCAAACATAAATGATTACTTTCTAAAAATATTTTTTCGAAAGGATTTGATTAAGCGAATACCTAAAAGACCAAAATACTCTTTAACCAAATACAGGTTATTTTATTATGTCATGTATATTTTATTTTTAATTTAATTTAATGAAACAAAATATCGTCAAAAAAAATTATATGGACTTCATAATTTAGGGATTATTAATCATAATATTGTTTTTTTTCATTATAATTCTTACATGACTTTATCTTCAAATCATACGACCCGTTAATTATTTTCACTATTATCATGTCATCTTCTTGTTTAAGAAGATAAAAAAGTCATTTATGATATAATTAGGATGTTGACAATGAAGACAACAATATCGAATAGAAGTTGACAAACCTAAATGTGAAATTCAAGTCAAATATCAACTTAATTAAATTTTGTTATCAAATCTTGACCATCAATACGTATTTATCATTAAAAAAATAATGTTTCTAAGTTCTAATTATTCAAGATTTGATTAGACGAAAAATTGTATTTGGTTTTTTTCAATACAATTTTTTATTTCTCTCGATAAATATGTGGTTAATAAATAAGGATGCATCGTAAAGCCTCTAATAAATAGATATTTGAATCGTAAATTTTATTTTCAATCTATTAAACCATTTATTCATAAAAAAAGTATATCATATCACTTTATAATCCAGGGATTATAAATTTCAATATTACAATTTTTACATTATAATCCTTACATAATTTTATCTACAAAACAAATGACCCCTTGGCCCTTTTCATTGTTAAGAAGATGTGAGCTTATAGAAATCCATTTAATTATTTGGATGTTGACACATTGAGACAACAATGTGGTATAATATATACTATTATTTTTCTTATATATTAGTTATGCATCCATGTTTGACGATAATCACTTAAAAGAGGTGCAATTAATTTTAGAAAAAGAAAAAAAGTGAACATAAAATTTGAACTCCTAACCTCACATAGAGAGGTGTACTGAATTTTTTGTTGTTGTAACATCATCTAGATAGGTGTACTAGTAACCATCTTATTATATGACACTTTGAACATGAATGCACATATATATTTAAGTATTTTTAAAAAAGAATATAACATTACTACATGATCTGTTAATGGATCATGATTCACGCGAACACAAGAACCCCTTAGCTATTTCACCGTAAGCACAAGCACCAAATGCTTGGACAGACCAAAAGAAATTACCTATTACTTTTGCCTCCGCTAAAATAAAAATCTGAAACCACATGATTCAAACCCACTTTATAGATCAATATGCAACAACTATTGGAAATAGAAAAAACATACCAAGTGCAGACTTGCTGCTAGTAACAAGTATATGAGGAGCATCAACAACTACCAACAAAAATCTCATCCTTTTACCAAAGAAGGAAATAAAAATTGTATTCCAGGAAAAGCACTAAGCAAAGCTAAGTGTTGTCATGAGCATAAAACAGGCTACAGTCCCAAAGAGCTCAATATTTCTTCATTGCAAAAAATGTAAGCATCACATTAGCACTTGATACAGTCAACTACTCCAGATGCTGTAATTTTCGAGCATTGACTACACGATGATTCTTGACATTGCATAACAGAGTAAACTGAATCATGTCTCCACTAAGAACCCTCATCAGAACATTTTTTCAATTCTAAATGAGCACGAGCAGTTAAACTTAATGAGTCTTCAACTCCAAATTCTTCATGATTGAGATGACCCTCCAAGCAAGTTTCTCATCTTCCATTGACCACGTGCAGCAAAAGTTTACTGCTTCAGATGTGCTAACAGGATTAACATGTCTTCTATGAGGACACTTCTCCTTCGGACTGGGAGAGACAGTCAACGACTCTATCTGGAGACAGTCTCCATCATTCTGAATGGTTACATCTTGAAAATCATTTGAGAGTTTTGTGTATAATAAATGCAGCAAGGAGCGTTTATCAAGCACAGGATGCATATCTTCTCCTGGAGACAAAGCTACATCTTTAAGCTCATCAGGGACACACACTGGACAACAGTAAGCAACCTGAACTTTATGATTTTCTGCTCCTAAGATGTCCATTAACTCATTCTGGTGTACAATTTTTGGGTGCTGATCTTTCTGCATGATGACTGCCCCTTCAGCTACTCTGTCATCACATACTTGTACACAAGACTCAGCTCTCTCATTAAGAATGATACCAGCGTCTGCTCTTGAAATTGTTTTTAGAAACTTGAAATTTGGGCTCAAAGAACTTTGGAGAAATGATTTGGATGCCTCAGCTTTAATATATTGAGTTGTTTCAATGCGCTGAGACTCGTTGTTTGCAGGATAATAGCACGGGATCCTAAGATCTGATTCAATTCTCTCTTTGAGCGATACCATCTTGGGCTTTTCCCCATGTACAAGTATTACATTTTTGGGTGACAGAAATCTGATCAGATCCATGATTCCCTTGGAATCAGTATGTGGACTAAAAGACAGCTGATGAATCTGGCAAAAATCCAAGAAACAGATAAACTTATGTAGTTAGAAAGATCAAAGCTAAATAACAAAAAAAAATTAGAAACTGAAAATGTTTCTATATATCATCCATAATTTCAAGTTATGATATCCAAAGTAGAAATTTAAAACAGAGAAACAAAGACAATTTTGTACAGAAGGAAAAATGACAGGAACCCTCACATTTAACTCTTAACGTGATCATTACCAGACAGTTTAACAGTTGTTTGAAGAGTCATTCAAGTAAAAATATCATCATTGTAGTGGAGCGTATGATTAGACAGAGATACAAAAGAGCTAGTATGTGATGGAATTAAACAAATTTAAGAGGATACAAGAATAGAAGTACCTGGCAGCGCACATCAATCTGGGTGCTTTTATCAACATCTATTCTGGCAGGAGGTTTAGCTCTCATCAACTTGTGTCCTACTGTCTCAGCCAAACAATATCTGAAAAATAGGATTCGAAGGATAGTAGGAACATAAGTGTAGGTGAAATGGTGACAAAGAAGGTGGAATAGGAAGCCAGATAGTCCTAATGGTGATAAAGAACAATAATCCTTATGACTAAACGTGTAAAAAGAGAAATGAGAGAGCTTTCAGTTCTTTCTCTGAGGCAATAGCCGAAAAATTAATTGATGAAGTTAGCATACCACTGTTCTTTTTGATGTGCTCAACTGAGTTTTACAGTAAAGGGTAAAGAACACAATCAGAGTAGGAAGTATTTAAAATGGAATCTAGTGGAAAAGTTGATAGGGAAGAGGAAAGAAACATGAGATGGGGAACACCGAAAGATTAAAATACATAAACAAGAAATGAGCATTACGAATGAAATATTTACATCCCTATTTATGAGTTTCAATTTTCTCATTCCCAAAGGAATTGCAAAAAGTCAAACCCTGACCTTCGTTTTCTAATCTGACTTCCCACTTTCTCCAGGTAGTAAAGATACCACCAAGTGCTTAGGTCCAGCCATGCAGGAAAGAATGACTGAATGTATTCACTTATGAAATGAAACAACTCTTGACAATCATCAGTTGATGCTAAGAGCAGTATCAATCATCTCGACCAAGAAACAATGTATATTGAGACATTAGATCCAACGAAAATGTTGTTGCACCTCGCAAAATTGATGGAAGTCAGTTCTCATGATTTTACGCTCTCAATAGCATTTTGGTAATGCTGACAACGTGTAACTACACGATAAACTATAAGTTTTTCTTCAAGAGTTTCAGATTCAAGAAGCAAAAAAGAATGCAAATACTTGACAAATGTTTTGAAGCAGCTTTACTCAACCCAGGCAAAGGCGGATCCAGAATTTGTATAACATGGGTGCACCACGTGGGCACACCACGAAAGAAAGGAGGAAAAAAAGAAGTATTAGTTCCTCTGGGTAAATAACCCAGTGTTCAACGAAGTGCACCATTTGACTTTTTTGGAGCATGGGAGCCGGCACATAATATTAGATCTATTCTAAAAGAATATGTATATAAAATACTAGTTTGCCCGAGAGACCATGGGTTCACGTGCACCACAAATTGGGCTATAAATCCGTCCCTGAACCCAGACATCTTTTATTAAAAGGCAAAGGCAAGGATGTATCATTAACATTTGTAAATGCATTTTTTTGTCTCGTGACGAGATATTAAATAAAAGTGAATTAAAGGTGGTACCCTGGTAGAGCTATCAGGTTCTGTTCGCACGGAGCCCATTGCTTGAAAACTTCAAGTGAAAATCCACCACTTAACATGCCGGGAGTAGCAAATAAAACACAAGGTCCAGGAGCATTTATCATGGAACGTTCAAAACTGTGGACTACAAAGTACAAGCATCAGATAATGTAATATGAGCATAGCATTATGCATGATCTTAATCATTCACTTTTTTAGATAAATCTTAATCTTTCACTTGAACTACTAAAGAATACAGAAAGAGGAATATCGTGGAACAAGAAAGCTTGGTGATCCCTGTTACTGTTTTAGTATTTCTACAATTTACTAAAGCTTGCAATGAGTGATAGAGAAAGCACCATTTTTGAAGTCAAATGCATTGCGTGTTGCGGAAAGATTTTTCACCTTTTGGCTGGCCCAGTTTATGAGAACTTTATAGTACATATTAGCTTGTATAGTCAAACCTGAAAGATTAGTAGTTCAGGAATAAGAATAAGGCATCAAACTACCAAAAAAACATTACGTAAATCCAAAATGTTTGCAGAATTGTTGTACCACCAAAACGATTAATTAAGAGAACTAATATGACAACCTAGTGTAAGAAATACGTAAAATATTTATTCAAGGCTAAACTATTGCAGTTGTAATCTCCTGGAATGTTAGGGGGTTATATGGTGGAAGTAAGAGGGAGTTAGTGAGAAAGCTTCTTCAACAGTGAGGGGCTGATGTCTTTGTGTTGGTAGAAACAAAACTTGATGGTCAGATAGACAATGTTATTCAGAGTATATGGCACAATAGATGGATGGGAAAAATCCAAAAGGAGGCTCAGGGGAGCAGTGGGGGAATCCTAATTCTTTGGGATAAAAGAATTTGGAATGGGGAGATGGTGGTGGATGGCAACCAATGCATAACAGGCAAGTTCACCAGTTTAAATGATAACTGGAGCTGGCATTTAACTGGTGTGTATGCTGACTGCAATAGAGCGACTAGGAGGACACTCTGGCAAGAGTTGATCAATGTGAGAAGCACCTGTCTTGGGCCATGGATAGTATGTGGTGGCTTTAATGTCACTAGATATCCCTCAGAGAGAACAAACTGCCGCAGGTTAAGCGGGGGAATGGCTGAATTTTCCAATTGCATAGAGGAATTAGAATTGGTGGATCCTCCTTTATTTGGAGGATCCTTCACTTGGAGAAGGGGTGAGGATTTTGATTGTGCCTCCAGAATTGCTTGGTTCTTACACTGTGCAGAATGGGGGGAGAGCTTCTCTCAAATCAAACAAACCATTCTACCAAAGTTGATATCTGATCATAACCCCATTTTGTTGACTTGTGGAAACTGGGAATGGAAAAAATCTTATTTCAAGTTCGAAACCTGGTGGCTAGAAGCTGTATTATTATTACTGACATGCACAATAACTTTTTGGCAGGGAAATATCTGGTAATTAGAGATGGTAACAAAGGTATGCAACGCTATCTTAGGTATCTCCAGTAAATCTAAGTAGGATATCCTAAAAGGCATACCTTCTACCAAGTAATAACTATTTTTCACGTACACAGGGAGGCTTATTTTTTTAGCTTTTAATTATAACATAAAATTGCTTGGCATGTTATAGTGCAGACAGCTTGATAGCTCCAACAACACCTAATAAATCACACATAAAGTTACAGAGATATATGTGCACTTGCAGAATTCTAGTTCTGATTCTAATTCTTCTAATCTGATCAAGGAAGGACCAAGATTTCAACAAAGAAATATCACATACTGCAATGAAAAAAGGAATTATGCAAGGAAATCAAGGGAGAAGAACCTGCGGAAAAATAAATAGGAACTTTAAGATTCATCCGCTCCCAATAGTCATCCAATAACATACAGAGTTCCTGTTTGGAGAAGTATAGTTCACCAATAAAATAAATACTTGTGTTATAATATATTACAGTGCAGAAGAAAAGAAAATTGTAAGAAGCAACAAGAACATAAAGAAAAACATCAAGAATAAGATTGAGGAAAGCCCATGTTTATCAGTTATATAATTCGGCAACTTATACCACACATGTATAAATCATTAGCAGTGATAAGTGTGAGATATAGAGAACCTCTAGACTTAGAAAACTCCTAATTTTCCTTATTTATTTAATATTAGAGTGAAATGAGCGCAGATAGAGTGGAATAGATATAGAGGATTCATACTCACTGCCCACAAGTTTGGAATTGAGGTACAAGTTGATTGGTTGAAATATGTAAACCATTACTTATACATAGGCACTATCAGATGTGGGTGCTCTTGTTGGAGTGAGTTGGACTTCCAAATAAATACAAGCCTGACAGAAGCTCTTGTAGCATTGATGTCTTAGTTTCTCATAATCAAATATTTGAAACCAAATTGACAGCCAGCTCAGAGAGCTACATGCATAACTTACTAGAGTTTGGACTTGTTGACCACATTCTTCATGGAATGTCTGGAAACAAAATACTGATTAGAAGTTTAGGACCATTGATTAACATTTAACTCTTCAGTAATGATATGTTCACTTGTCCCCACCCTCCCTTCAATTATTTGTCATTACAGATGTTAGAACATGAATAGGTTTATACAATCCTATTAGAATAGGAATAGGTTTATACAATCCAATTTAGAATAGGAATAGGAATACAAATAGAAATAGGAATAGTAAATAGTATCTTACTTAGTAAAGGATTGTATTCTAGTGTCTATAAATAGGGTCTCAATGTAATAATGTAGACACAACAACAATTCAATAATATTGTTTTCCTATATTTCTCACATGGTATCAGAGCCTCTACGATCTTGGTAGAAAATCAAAGAGCTTCCGCTGCCGGCGGGCGGCTATTACTCATTATGTTAGCAAAAGTTGGGTCACTGTGTATCTTTTTGGTGACTATTTTCTCATATCTAATTTGTGTAGCACCGTGTCATCATTCCGGTGACTACTTTCTTATATCTAATTTGTGTAGCACCGTGCCATCATTCCGGTGACTACTTTTTCATATTTAATTTGTGTAGCACTGTGCCATCATTCCGGTGACTACTTTTTCATATTTAATTTGTGTAGCACCGTGCCATCCTTCCGGTGACTACCTTTTTTTGCATATCTGATTTGCATAGCACCGTGCATCTCTCCGGACTACTTTTCATATTTAATTTATGTAGTACCGTGGATTTTTCCGAACTATTTTCTCATATCTGAGTTGCATAGCACCGTGTGTCTTTTCGGTAACTCCTCAGATTTGATTTGCATAGTTCCATTCGTCTTTTCGATGACTCCTCAAATCTAATTTGCGTAGGGTTGTGCCATCATTCCAACCCTACTCATATTATTTCTCTTTTTCAATAGGATCGTGCAGTCAATCCGATCTTTCCTATATAATTTTATTTCTTAGGTTGTGGCCATTTTCAACTATCAATTCTAATACTCCGGCATATGAGCATGTTTCGGCCAGTTTTTCAGTGACTTTCTTGTTTAATATTAACTCGTCTATTGATTTCAACATGATCCATACATTTTATACTAAATTTTGAGCACTTCCGGCGACCGTTGCATTGTGAAGAAGTCTATATGGAGCAACCACCTAATTTTGTTGCTCAGGGGAAGTTTAGTAGTCTTGTATGTCGACTGTGTTAGTCACTCTATGGTCTGAAATAGCCTGTGCAAGCTTGGTTTGGGAAGTTCAACACTGTAATTTATCACTCTGTGTTTTATCGGCATTATGCATCAAATCCGGTATTTCATGAGAAGACTAAGCATATTGAAATTGACTATCAATTTTGTGAAGTCGACTGATCAACTTGCAGAGATCTCACCAAGCCCCTCATCGGTCCTTGTATTAATTACATTTGTAACAAGCTAGGTACATGAATTGTATGCACTAGCTTGAGGGGAAGTGTTAGAACATGAATAGGTTTATACAATCCTATTAGAATAGGAATAGGTTTATACAATCCTATTAGAATAGGAATAAGTTTATACAATCCAATTTAGAATAGGAATAGGAATACAAATAGAAATAGAAATAGTAAATAGTATCCTACTTGGTAAAGGATTGTATTCTAGTGTCTATAAATAGGGTCTCAATGTAATAATATAGACACAACAACAATTCAATAATATTGTTTTCCTATATTTCTCACAACAGAAGACCTAAAGCTAACATATGTCCTAAATATAGGCATTTAAAAAGCTAGAGTTAGCACCCCAAGGTGAGACCTAGTGGTCAATGAAGTGGATTGAGCACTATGAGGTCTCAGGTTCAAATTATAGTAGAAACGAAAAAACTAGGTGACTTCTACCCGTCTGTTCTAGCCTCGATGGATAAAGTTACAGGGTACATATTACTGGTGAGTGAAAGGTAGAGGTGGGCATAAATACCGATAGACCAGACCTAACTAATTTGGCTCTTTGGTTTCGGCTTCTTCTTTTTTTCAAAAGTTTGGTCCTTCGATTCGGTGTTCCATTTAAGGGTCGTGATTCTTCGGTGCACCGAAGAACCAAACTTTTATTAATAAAAAGTTTTATTAAAATATTTTAAGATTAGCAAAAACCAAAGAACAAGTTATCTAATTTCCAGACAGAATCTCGCTCGTCAATTCCAATGAAATGTTTCCTATTTTTTCCATAATTATTCATTAAAAGGATCGGTTATCCATATGTGCCAACTTTCATGTGTTAAATTTGTTTCACAACTCAAGTTTTAATTTTCTCTATTATGTACAAAGAAAATACAATTGTGCAGTACTAAATCACTAATTATTATAGAATCTTATCGTAATTGATTAATTGACATTTATTGGCAATTAATGTAAGTATTATGTATGGTATAATTACAGTATAACAGTGGTATAATTAGCATTATATATGTTATAATTTCAACATAATAGTGGTACAATTAGTACTATATGTGGTATAATTCTAATATAATAGTGGATAATCTAGTATTATATATCGTATAATTCCAGTATAATAGTGGTATAATTAGTATTACATATGGTATAATTCCAATATAATTTTGGTATAATTAGTAATTTAGTACCATATATTGGTATAATTCTAGTATTAACGTTATATTTAATTTGGTTTGGTCCTTATTTTATTTTACTCCTTTGCGTCGAAAAAACGTTTTAGAAAACCGAATTGAAGGAACTTTGAAAAAACTGAACTAAATTGGTTCGGTGTTCGTTGCACATTTTCCATAACCGAACAACTCAATCGAAGTTTGATAAAACCGAACTGAAAACCAAACACCCACCCCTAGTGACAAGTATCCGGTAGAATTAGTCGAGATACACACAAGCTAGCCCAGACACCACGGTTATCAAAAAGAAAAAAGGAAAAAAAATAGAGTTGATTTATAATCTAGCCAAAATAAAGAATAAAAACCTGAGCTCGTCCAAGAGCAAATGCAGGGATGAGCACCTTTCCTCCGCTATCAACACATTTGTGAATCTAAAAAAATTATCAATTTTTGGTATTAAAGCAAGAGTAAAAAAAACGAATTCAACAATACAATAAAGCAAATTGAATGGATAATACCAAGAAAAGAATCACAAATATTTTAGAAATAAAGGACTCTTAATAATAGAGAATGGCAATAAATACAATGTTTTAGACAAAAACCCTCCAATTTCGAAATAGAGCAAAGTGAGCAGAAAAAATTATACAACTGAAAGAGATTATGCCTAATTGCGGTAATTGATGAAGCGCAGTAAACAAAGAAAACAACGTGCACATGCATGCATTCATCTTTTAATTTGCAAGTCTTAAACAAAACACAAATTCCCTTTGGTACAGATTTGTTCAGTGTTAGAAATCAATCATCAATCAAGGGATGACAGCTAAAAGAAAATGCAATGCAGCCTCTTTCCCTACCACTGTTTAAGAGACACTTAGACAACAACTATGATTTGTCAATTCACAAGCAAAATATCATTTTAGGTATGGAGTACAGCACTCAGATTGGACTCGCAACTTTAAATCACTGTGAGCACACCATGCAAACTATTTTATATACTTCTGCGAATCACATCACTCGCTTTTGACTTTGTTAGAAGAGTCAATGCTTCAGAACTAGACTAGGGGCCTTATACCAATCAACATTAGTCATTGACATCGGGATATAAAGCATAGCACCCAGGACAAGGATATTCAGACAAGACCCTTACAAACACTCACAAGCATATTCTGTCACAGCAATGTGTTATAAGCAGTAATCATAAGAAAAACATATGCACGATATCGGAAAAAAGAACTCTTTTTAGTAGCCAAACGTATCATACTGCTTCGAGAAACTCCCTCTCCCGAATATATTTGGAATCGCGGATGGTGGTTGCATAAGTTGACCTGTAAGAACAAAATTATGAGTAGAGATCTTCGCAGCAAAAAAAATCATTTTTTCAAGCCAGGATAAATGCCATTAAATTTATTTATCAGGATATCTCCAAATTTTGAATCAGAAGTGATGATTGTAACTTGTCTTGAAGAGGCTATAAGAAGGAAAGAACACTAATATGATACCACCAACATGGAATAAGACAAGGAAAAGGAGGATATTACATCAAGTTCTACCATTTCACACTGCGATGTTCCACTCAAACCAATTAGCAGGAGACATAAATCTTGGCAAGAACTAACATATGATTTTGGTGCTAGTCGTCTAACATTGTTAGCATATAGCCATACACAAAAACTACATACTAATTCTCAATATTTCATCATATCTTGAATCATACTTTTTCTTAAGTGCAAACTATTTTTTGAGCCAAGCCTAGCCAAAAGAGCATCGAAATCAGGAAACCAATAATTGTCATTGATAAAGAAATGGATCTTAGGCCTAACTCAATTTCAAAAGCTAGCTCAAAAGGTGAGGATTGTCAAGACCATGTAAGGAGTCCAATCTCAGTTCTCACAACCAATGTGGACTCAACACCCCTTGCACACACAGAGTGGACTATAAGATGGGGTCCAACGTCGGGTAAACAATGAATTGGGAAGGGTATGGCTCTATAGCATGATAAAGAAATGGACCTTGAGGCTAACTCAACCCCAAAAGCTAGATCAAGGGGTGAGGATTGTCGCCGACTATATAAGGAGTCGAATTTCCATTCCCACAACTGATGTGGGACTCAAAAGTCATCAATCCACTTGAAATGCATAAAATCGTGAAATAAAAAAGGAACAGGAAAAATAATCATCAATATTGATTTAGACTAAATAATTGACCAAGATTGTTTACCATGGTATTCTTTTGACAGGTACAACCATGATGTATATGCAGGTGATTTTCTAGATGGTATCGAGTATCCACTACTTACTCTGTTATGACAAGGTCCAGCTGCAGCCGGTCAATTTGAGCAGCTCCAAGATGTCTATCAGCCGTCATATTATAGTCTCCAGTGTATACCATAGCAGCATCGCCCACTTTAGCATAAAACATTGCAGCACCAAGAACCTAGACATAGAGTTTGATATTCACAACACCATATTGATTGACCTTTCATGCATGATTTACAGCTGGATGAAAAAATTCTGGCTCTATTCTTTTTGTGTATAATAATAGAAGGGAGTTGAGTTGAAATTCACAAGAAGGAATGTTTGTCTGATATATAAGAAGATTTCAATCAAAGATATCTAAAATATTTGACAAGACGGCTAGTTTAGAACATCATGAACTAATAGGGATATACACAAATTTCTTTTCCATTTCATCAATCCAGAATTTTAATTTTACTCCTTCATGTTTTTCTTCCACATTTGCTGGTGGTTCAAATGTCTTCCACATGAGATCACCCATGACATGTGCCATATTTACAGGGAAACAAAGGAAGGCAGACAGCAGCAATATAGAGAAGGTCAATATGTGCATCTATGTTAAGCTCAGATTTATAATTTGCAATGCATGAATTTGTCTCCAAGAATGAACTTGCAGCTAGCATTAGCAATCAGGTTATCTTTAGTGCTTTTATTTTTCCGCAAGTCAGTACGCCAATGTAGTGGGGGAATCCTATATATGTATGAGTAAATACACAGGTAGTGTGGTGTCAAAATTTCCTGATTGATCAATTGGTTTCTGCTGGTAGTATATTTTTATTTTTATTTTTAATGACAAGGGAAACCCGCAACCACTACCCTTTGGGTGTGCACAGGGTAAAACCCCCGCTCCTATGCAATAGCTCGCAAACCACATAGGAGAGGTAACCCGCACTAGGCAAGTATGGTGCGACGAGCTCGACCCAAAAGGCAAACCTCTTGCTTCTGCTGGCAAGGGGTTTCGAACTTGAGACCTCCAACATGGAAGTCCCAAGTCCAAACCACTGGGCCACCCCGAAGGGTGGGTTCTGCTGGTAGTATATTTAGCAATATCACTTTCATAAGTAGCACTTTTTTACTATTGGTGGTAGACATATTATGAATTAGGTGTTTTTTTTCTTTCTCCTCTTTTCATTGTTCAAGACATTGGATTTCAAGGCTGCTATTTTTTTATTTTTTTTTGTGATAATGCTGTGTTGCTGCTTTTATTGAGGAGCTTCCAAATGCAACAAAAAGTTGTTCTCACTCAAGTTGGAGAAACTGAGCCAGGAAAGAAAAAGACAAGCATACACAGCTCTGCTTATTGACATGGAGTACATATAGCTGCTTGTAGCTTCCAAATTGAAGAAAGAACACAGAAAATTTAGTGTGCTTCACACAGCTATCGAGTAAATTAGCTGTATCCAGAAGCATTAACACAAGATCGCGTATGTGTGTGAGAGAAGAGGAGGTTAGAAGAGTCAATCAACAATCTGCATATGCTTCAGAAATGTAGGTCAGTTGGAAAGGGAATAATCAGTTTTAAAAAGATGAAATATGAAATACGCACCAGAAAATAGCCAGTTTAAACTTGAGAACACTTTCAGATCAAACCAACCTAAAGGAGAAGAATCAGTAGCAATAGGAAGGCTTACCAGTTAACTCCTAAGATATGACTCTTAAACTTTATTTTCCATTCCTTTAAAATTTGAAAAGAGGATATACCTAACTCCCTTTAATCAAATTCATAATCATTTTCTAACATTGAGTCCATTTGTATGGGCTTATAACTTATGACTTGTAAGTAAAAGTTATAAGTTAGAAATCTTTACCTGTGACTTATGGCTTATTTTTGTTATTTCAGCTTAAAAACAAGTGCTTAAAATCACTTTTTATTTTACCCAAAAACTACAAAACTGCTTAAAAGCACCTAAATCAGTGTTTCCAAAGGCGCTTTCGGGGCGAGCCTCGGGGCGGGGCATAACAAAAACGTTCCGGAGTGCAAATGAAGTGTAGATCCATAGGGTGTAGAACCTAGATTGGGGCATAAGCCCTGGGCATGAAAGTGTGAGTCCCGGGCGATAAATTTGTTGTTTAATATTTTAAAAGTATTTAATCATATTTTATTATTGGGGTAGTGATTTTTGTACTTAATGTTATCATGTTTTAATGTTGTAGAGATTTTTTCAAACAACAACACACCCAATGAAATCCCACAAGTGGGGTCTGGGAAGGGTAGAATGTAGGCAAACCTTACCACTTCCTCGTGGAGGTGTGAGGCTATTTCCAAAAATAGTCTCTCTACCTCTCATAGAAAATGACACTCCCATAAATAGTATTCTAGATAGTCATGCCTGAAATTGATAGGAGAGATTCCGTAACACTATGTTCTTGACGCAACTTTATCCATTTTTTGTCACTGCTCTTACACTTTTTAAACTTCTTCTTCTTTGAAATATGTAAACCTAACCGGTTCAAATATTAGTTGAGAATGGGAAGGACTAGTAGAAGTAGAGATCAATGATGAAATGGATGATGATTTTACTTTGAAGATCTCGAATATTATCATTTTTTGTGTTGATACCTTTCTAAAATAATAATAATAATATTTTTTTCTATATGAGTAATGATTTATTTGAATTTATTGGCAGAGTAATTGAAATTTTTACATTTTCTTATTTTCATAGTAATAAAATTATAAAATTAAAGATACATGAGATATACCCCGTAGATCCATGGGAATTACCCTCATATTTCGGGACTTACACCTCACCCATGCTACATAAAACGTCTCGCCTCGTGCCCCCGCCTTTTAAAACACTGCCTAAAATAAGTCAATCTAAACAGACCGTGAATTAAGTTGATGTGGCTTTTGTTTTCATCATTAATTGATGTTCCCTTTTCCCCTTAAGATTGAAAAGAAAACCTACAGGTCAATCTGCTTGATACCAATGAATGCACGTGAAAAAGTTATTGGAGTGTTTGTGCAAATGAATGAATAGTTTAAACCATACATGTCCAGCATAGTATGCTCGAATTTGAAGGTCTCGATCAACCAGCACAGTCTGCTTCAAATCCACTGCAGTAACTGCAAACCGATTGCAAAAGTTAAATAACACATCAATTTGGAGATGAATAAGAGAAAAGATGCAGAAAATATTATTAGCTCAGCATGCCTGCTAACTTATATAATAGCTGCATTTTGTTATATCGATAGAATTCACTTCACTCATCAATCCAATCTTGCATGTGCATTAAATTAATATTGCTCAATCTAGGAGTTCAATCAGCAATCTCTTGGAATCTAGCTTCTCTTGCCAACTTTTAGAAGTCTAGCTTTAATTTGGCGATTTCATAAAACACCTGTACTTCAACGAGAACCTCTGTTCTCCCTTTGTTTTGTTTCCCCAGTATAACTTTAGCATGAGTATTGGCAAGATCTATTACGGATAATCTATCTCCAACCAAAAGAATGTAGATCCCTATGATCTGGGTGTGCCTAAATGGCTCAATGTGTGAGTTCTGAGTTGTAGGTAGACATGTAATAAGCTCAATAATATTGAATGGTTTCAACAGTGGGCTTTTGGAGGCAGCAGAACAAGCCACTGTTACTGCTATATGATCCATTGATGTCAGCAGTAACGCATTTAACATAGTTATCATACTAGACTGATAACTTATGAAACCACATAAGAAGCTCGTGTAGTTAACCTATGAGTCAGAGAAGGCAACTATTAGAACCATTGAAACCACACTAATGGTGTCAACTGTCAAGAGCCTGCAGCAGCCGATTTAATTGGGGGGGAGAAGGGGGGACAGAAAAGGTTAGTGCATTTGTCAGACTTGCAGCTCAACTGAGACAGCAGATTTAACCAAAATAAACAGAAAGGGTTTGTCCATTAGTCAGGCAATGCACTCATGCAACCATGTGAGGAATGGAAAATCCCAATTATTGTCAGTTAGCTTTTATCACCAATATATATGCAACAATTACAAATGGTTCCCGCTTTGCACATGGTTTTCTCTTTTTGGAGAACTAATAGGATATAAGAGTTGTAAGTGGTTATGGCAGTGATACACAATATATATTACTCCCTCCGTTTCAAAAAGAATTACCTCCTTTCTTTCCTTTCTTTTTTAGTCTGTTTCAAAAAGAATGACCTCTTTCTTTTTTTAGTAAGATTTTAATTTCAGCTTTCCACGTGGCATGTTTAAGGCCACAAGATTAAAGCGCAATTTTGTACATTTGACATAACTTTAATTTACGACCACAAGATTCAAAAGTTTTCTTTATTTTCTTAAACTCCGTGCCAAGTCAAACTAGACCATTCTTTGTGAAATGGAGGGAGTACTATCTTATTTCAACATGAGAGATTGTTGAGAATATAATTAAGTAAATAAAAGTGTGTTCTCTCTCACAGTTTTAAGCTTAAGCTTTTAGATGAGATGGCCACACACCTCAAATCTTCAATATGGTATCAGAGTAGAAGGAGGTCTTGGGGTCGAATCTCAACACCACCCATTATCAAAAAGAATTCTACGTGCTTAGCCATGAAAAAAGAATGAGCAGTGCACATAAGGGGGCATGTTGAGGATATAATTAAATAAATTAAAGTGTACTTTCTCAACAGATATCATAAATATGCTCAGTCTAACTTACCTTTGCTTTGACCCAAATAAAGTTGGTATAACTTCTGAGAAGTTAACTTGCCTAGTTGATAACTTTAACAGAAGCAATATGAACATATACTGCAAACTGTACAAAATTCTAACCATTTGCCCCCAACTACTAATCATACTATAAATAGGTCACGGAAGTGACTAGTAGGAGAAAGGATACCTTTTTTCATGCAATCTGTGATATTCTCAGAACTAAATTGCTCTTTCTCTCCCCTTCTATCAACCAACACTCTGCGATAATCTTCCAGCATCAATGGAGCTAAAGCTTTTGTTGGATACTGAAGGATGAGTTATTAAAGTTGATCACAGAGTAGACCATAAACTAAGGCGAAACTAAGTTGAAAATCCAAGTACACATTCTTGCTCATTCATAATATTTCTAGCAAAGAAAGAATTTGGATACTAAAAGCATATATTAGATGGGCTGATAATTACATATCAGATGTGAAAAAAAGAGGAATTCAAAATATTGCGCAAAACATGAAGCAAAATTGAGATTTTTTTTAAAATCTCCCAACATATCTGGTTTGTCTGTAGGCAAACGACTTCCAATTATGTCATATATTTGTTAATTTGTAAAAGGCATCTCCCTAATCTCTTGATCTACTCTAGTGCTTTAGTATTTTAAAGGAAGTATCTGGATATATGTCCAAAACAGAACTCTTTTTGTACTGATTTTGCTTCACGTTTTATTTTCACATTGTCTAATTAATGTAAACAGCAACTCGTGACTTTTTTTTATAATATCCATGACATTCAATATTTATTAATTCATATTGCATTTTGATAACAAGTGTATCCCTAATGTTAGGTAAATTAGGTTTATTACATGTAAATGTAAGATAGATTTTTTAGTCAGAACAATTTCTAAGATCACGAGTTATACTTTTCCTGGATAACAGTGAAACTCCATACCGTCATGTATATGGGGCCATTGTACCCACAAACTTCAGTAAAATATGGAAGAGCTCCAATATGGTCTAGGTGGCTGCAACCAAAGTTCATTAGATTAGATCAATACAGATAAAAAAAATAAAATAGCATATACATTTAACAGGGGATGTGATTCAATAAGTTGGGGCAAATCTGCCCCCCCCCCCCCTCCCCCCTCTCTAAAGGGGGTCATCAGTTTCATTAAATTAAACAAAAGAGCAACTTTCACTATGACATATACATGTAATAGGGGATGCAATTCGTCAAGCAGGGGAAAAATTTCCCCTATCGCTAAAGAAGTGCATTGAATATCACTAAACAAGAACAAAAAGTAAGAGATTACAAAGCCATCATATAAATAGGGGATGTGACTCACCACGCGGGGGCATATCTTGTTACCTATTCTATTGTAACATCTAAATACAATGTTTGTTTTGATGTTACTTAAATTTTATTCGTATGGTTAAATTTATCCTTATGTAAGGATGAAAAGTCTTATTTTATGTAACGAAAGGGTTGGGGTGATCGCGTCGTTATCTTTTTTTTTTCCCTCAATTTGCCTATTTTTGTAATAATTATATTTTATCCTTAACTCTACCTTTTCTTATAATAATTACCCTGTAACCTACTTTTAATATTGTAAATTTATTCTTCATACTGCTTATGTATAGCATTACATAAAAATGTAAAAACGATACAATTTCTCCAAACATTATATTCATCAATATAATATATTACAATATGATACCTAATGAGTGATAATCCCTCTATTCCAATTTATGTGACACACTCTACTTTTTAGTCTGTTCCACAAAGAATGTCGCTTTTATGCGATTGAAACAATTTAATTTTAAAATTCCCCTTTAAACCTGTCACACAAATTTCAAAAGTCGTCCTTTTTTTTTCTCCTAAACTTCATGTCAAGTCAAAAGGTATCGGTATGTAGGGAGTATGTAACAACCACCCAACAAGGTGTAAAGGGGTTTATTGAAACATATGATAAGGGGGTGTGGCAGAGTAACATACAAATGTGTGATGATGATGCATGAAAGAGCATTGTCAAAGTCACCAGACTCAGATATAAGAGAGAAATCTGGGTATCTCCGATGATCGTCGTGTCCCATATGCATCCCACAGTCAAACATTATCCTTTTTCCATTTATAGTTACCACTACACAGCTTTTTCCTACATCTTGTCCTGCACCTGTAAACTCAAAATTTGTTTCTTTTCAGCATTTCATCAAACATGTGGTAGGCATACAAATAGTATATCAAAAGTATAATGAAATAAAGTAAAATATGCTTACCCAAAACTAAACAATCGATCGTCATCTTCTTTTTCCCAATTTTCTCTTATGAATTCATAGAATTCAACTTTCGCTGTTCTTTTCTTTCACTTTTTGCTTAGTAAAAGCTACCTTCGAGAAAAAGTAATATATATAGTGAGGGTTAGGGCGAGAAAATGACAAAAAAATAGTTACTTATGTTTGCGGATAGGTTTAAAATAGTCTCTATGTACTAAGCTAATAGTAATATTTTAATTCTCATCAAATATTAAATAATTTGTATTTATTGATTTTGACAAAAAAAAATATTAATAAATGTAATTTAATCATAAATATAAAGAAAACCTCATGATACACCAAAAATAATACTAAACATGAAAAACATATACAAAATAATAGAAACTATACTTTTAAAAATTACACCAAAGTGTAGAAATAATTCAAAAATAGTAGAGATTACACCATTGTACCTTTAAATGTGAGAAATGTTAATTTTTTATTATTATTGCTTCTGTCAAACCTAATAAGTAAAGTTTGATTAATATTTGACGAAAATTAAGTGTTAACTTTGATGAATTTAGACATCAATAGTTCAGTGCATACTTTGTTTTTTGACATAATCATTTTTGTTGAAAATTGAAAGTGTTAATTTTTATATTTTATTCAGTTGTTTGGAAATAAAATTATAAATGTTAAATTTGTGTACATACAATAATTTATAATCATGGGCGTTATCTTTTTATATTTCTTTGTATGCTTATTCGTAGGAATAATAGATGTTTTTAGAAGAGTAGTAGTATGTAATTTGACAGTCTAGCTTAAAATCGCGTATGAAGTAAATGTTTCGCGCACACAAATTGAAATAGAGAGTTTTGGTCACTTATGAACCATTTTCACAAAATTCGTTAAAATATTGTGATACATGTTAATTTATGACAAACTTAAAATACTAAAACTATTCAAAGCATAGTTTAGGTATTACTTTGAGCCTACTGATATCAAACATAATGGACCATCTTTATCATTTTCTCAATCTAAATACATCAATATGTAATAAATTATATTTAATTGCTCTTCGAGAGAATCTCACATTTTAGGAGTGTGTATTTTCTTAGCTAGTAGCATTTGTGGTTTTTTTTTCTTGCGTCATATTTAAGGAATTTTTCAGTTTGAACTGAAGAAGCAACGTCATTATCAAATTGAATGCAATATTTTTCTATTTATGAAGATTTCATATTTCTATTATAACAACTTCTATTTTTAATATTTCATGAACTAGATCAGAATTATTCTCAACAAATTCATAGGAAATAATTCTAAATTTTTTTCATCAAATTCAACTAATGATCAAAGATCTTAAATGATCGTTCCGGCATACAACTTGAGTGGGGTAAAGAGGCTTTGGATTTTTATCATGTGATCATAATTATCCTATGAGAAAATTAATAATTACGAAAGTGACCACACACCAAATTAGATAATAATTTTATTTTTGTCTCGAGACTTGATGCATGCCAAATTAATAGAGAGACAAATGACAAGTTTAGCCTAAACAACAAATTATTAATGCCAAATTCTTCTTCTTCCTTTTCAATGAAATGAAATGAATTTTCTATTTTGTATTGTCTCTTTATTTGTACGAGTCTATTAATTTAACACCTTGTTTATTTTAGATACGCATAAAGTGTCAAATTAAATAGAAATATGTGTTTTTTGTGTCTAAAATTATTTTTAAATTAAAAGAATATTTTCATTTTTTTTTTTGGGTGGGGTGGACCAGATCAAGGTTGTAGTGCAAAGCCTAAGCACACGCAAAGGCATGAATAACAAGTTACTCTTATGGACATGCCCCTTAAAGACGAGTTAATATCGTGTGAATGAATAATACAAGTAAAAAATATAAAAAAGAAAAGGAAAATTTCTCTTTCCCTGTCCCTTTTCCGTCCCCTTCACTGGCCCTCCCTCAATCCTTCTCACATGATTAACTGTATAACTTTTCTTTCTGTTAATGCACATTAAATAAGTTAAAATATAATATTTATTTTGGAACAAATAGAGTAAGCATTTTTAGTTGTATTACGTGTTCCAAGAGAGTGAACGACATTTACTTTGTCCAATAAATATCTAAATTGATACGAATTTTGAGTAGTGTAAATGTAAGTGATCAATAGAAAAACTCTTAGATTTAGAAAGCTAAATAAAATTGTGTTAACTTTATATTTTTTCTGTTCACTTTTACATATACATTATACTAAAAAATATATTTTTATTTTTACTTGTTATTTTTAGCATATTAAGAGAAATTTTTTTTGTGTATTTTTACTCTCAATATTGATTACTTATTTCTTGAATCACTTTCAAACCGGTGACTGGTTGGAGAGTGTGTATGGACTACCGCAAGTTAAATGCATGGACTGAAAAAGACCATTTTCCAATGCCGTTCATGGATCAGATGCTAGATCGTCTCGTTGGTAAGGGTTGCTATTGTTTTCTAGATGGGTATTCGGGCTACAATCAAATCTCCATAGCTCCGGAAGACCAAGAGAAAACCACCTTCACTTGTCCTTATGGGACTTTCGCCTTCAAAAGGATGCCATTTGGATTATGTAATGCTTCAGCGACCTTTCAGCATTGTATGATGTCGACATTTTCACATATGGTGGAGGACACGATAGAGGTATTTATGGATGATTTCTCTGTGGTAGGTGACTCGTTTGATGACTGTTTGATGCATCTGGCCGAAGTACTAAAAAGATGTGAAAAGTGCAATCTTGTGCTCAACTGAAAAAAGTGCCACTTTATGGTGAAAGAGGGTATAGTCCTGTATCATCGGATTTCGCAGAAAGGTAGTAGAACTGAACATCAAATAATATAAGTATTATAATAAATGAAGAAGGGTCAAAAACACCCATCTATTTTCATTTATTAGTTATCGTTCGTTATACTATTGGATTAATTTTATCTTTGCCGTTAGAAAACTTAACAAATATGCCCCTCAAATGGCTGGAATTTCCAAATCAAATAAAAATTCATTAACCCGACCCATCCAATAAATTTAGGGAAAATTGTATGAAATAGCAAATTATTAATTCAAATTAAATGTTATAGCCATAGTTTCTTTTATTTGTAATTCGCAGCAAACATTTCATGTTTTTTGCCATCCCATTTGTATACCAAAATATACAAATGCAGGACCCATTTGTATACCGAAATATACAAATGCAGGACCCATTTGTATACCGAAATATACAAATAGACCCAAATACAATTTTTTTATGTATATGTATACCGAAATATATAGATTAAAAGTTTGCTATGAAGCGCAATTATACAAACTTAGCTATAACATACAAATATGGTTTTTATGTTTGCTCATAAATTTAACCTATCAAATAACACCAAAATCCCTTTTTTCCTTAATCATTTAAAATCGTAAAGTTCCACCACATGCAGATTAATGAGATTTAAAATGAAGGAGATTGTCTAAAGAACACTTTGGAACTTAGATTTTAACATTTCAAACTTGAAAAAATTAAAATTTGAAGCTCAGAAAGTCTAGAAAAGGTCTTTATAATCTGTTTTTGTGGGAGCTTGAAGGGTGCAAAACATTGAATTAAGTTAAAGTTAACCATTGATATACCTTGAGTTTCAAATCATTTGAGAAAGAATGAACTATTTAAGTAAAATATAAATACTGCCGTCAACAAACATCATCATCATCGCCAATAGCTTAATTGGAAAACACAATAATAAAATTAATACCTCCAATCAAATTCACGATAGAACAATCCTGTATTTTATTTCAAAATTATTCCGTGTAGCACCCCCACTACTTCAACCAAATACAAAATTGTCATTTGCACAATTTTATTTATTTTTGTGATGGTGACAGACTAACGATTTTTAATGTACCTACTAGCTGCGTCCCATGTGAGCTTGACCAATATACTAGAGACAATTAATTAGTTACAAATTTTGATATTTAAATATAAAGAATTCGTTTTAAAATGCTAATTTAAATTAGTTAAGCAACAGATTATCTCTTATATAAATATCTACATAATCATTTCTATCAATACAACTGGTTGTAAATATGAATTATTCATTGAAAGTGAGCTTACCGTAGAAGTTTACAGATCGGAGATGGCGGAGGTTTCCGGCGATAACAGCTACAATGTGCGACCGCCGACGAGTGATACTGCAGGTTATACAACGCCGTTGACGGTATCAGCTTCGTTCAAGGAAGGGAAGACTTACCGGAGAAGGACGTCCATGAGGCCAAGCCTTGACGCTGATGAGTTCTTAAACCTTCTCCACGGGTCGGATCCGGTGAAATTGGAGCTTAATCGACTGGAGAATGAACTAAGAGGTCAGTATTGATAGCTGGATCCAATGCGATTTTTTTGACTAATTTTGTTGTTTTTTTTCCTGTTAATACTGTGTGTGAATATGTCATTGTAGATAAGGACCGGGAATTGTCTGAGGCTCAGGCGGAGATCAAGTCATTGAGATTGTCAGAGCGCTTACGGGAAAAGGCTGTTGAAGAGGTTCTGCTAACTTCTTACAATGTTACATGCTATGAAATTATCTATTTTATGCTTTCTGATATATTGATTTAATTTGGCTATCGACTGCTAAGTGCTAATAGAGTATGATTTTGAGTTACTGAGGATAAGAGGAAGTAAGAAAGTGATATCATTTTCACTTTTGACATCTAGAAAATTGAGTTCAAAGGTCAAGTGTAATCAGAGTTGAAACTGTTGAAAAAGACTGGGGTTGACTAGGAGAAGCATTGAGTGTGAAATGGAAAACGACTGCATTCGTGGAGTATGGCAAGAATTGTAGGAGTTGTGAAACAGCTAGGACAAGAGGACAGAATTTTGTTGTGACTGTCTTGTAACAGAGAAATGTATGGTAAAATTATAAGATTCAAACTGCAGTTTCTGGTGCCCTCAATATCAATCACTACTTTTCTTGTTTAAATTCTCCTGTTTTGGAAAAAGTCTCGTTTGAATGAGAATTGCTGTATGTAATTGAATTTACTTCTAATTTCTGCTTTAGTTTGGGAGAGGCGAGCAACATAATGCTGTTCGTATCATTTGGACTCACATTTGACTTTGCGGAGTCATTAAACAACATTTAAGGGCAGCTTGTTCGAAAATAAGAATAGCTCTACAAACTTCCACATTAATCATTGAAATCTGCAATTTACTGATAGTTGATGGGCAGGTCTAGACTAGTATTTGCAGTCATGTTGCCTTTTTTGGCAACATAATTTTTAGCGGTAGTGTTGCATATCTGTCCCTTAGGCACTTTGAGTTGGGTACATATGACTAATTTTCCTGTGCTAATTTTAAAGCTATTGGTTTGTGCTAAGAACACAGGCTGATATTGTTAACTGTTTTCTGTGATGTTAGCTTACGGACGAGTGGTCAAGGGTTGACGAGAAGCTCAAGCTGACAGAATCTCTTCTGGAAAGCAAGGTGCTAACTCAAATTCTTCCCTGTAAAATTTCTTTTATTTTGTTAATGTGCTGTTCATGACTGTGTACACATTTCTTGCTTGGCAGAATCTTGAAATTAAGAAAATTAATGAAGAGAAAAAGGCATCCATGGCAGCGCAGTTTGCAGCAGAAGCCACCCTTCGAAGGGTTCATGCTGCTCAAAAAGATGATGATATGCCTCCAATTGAAGCCATTCTTGCACCTTTGGAGGCTGAACTCAAGCTTGCTCGTCAGGAGGTCTGTGGCAGTATTTTGCATCTGGCTGTGATTATGTATATCCTCACCCTCATAGAAGGATATTTTCTCATTCTCTGGCCTATCTTCTCCTAGATTGCAAAGCTACAAGATGATAATAAAGCACTGGACCGTCTTACTAAGTCAAAAGAAGCAGCTCTACTTGATGCTGAGAGAACAGTGCAGTCAGCATTAGCAAAGGCTTCTATGGTGGATGATCTTCAGAACAAGAACCAGGACTTGATGAAACAGATAGAAATATGCCAGGTATGTTGATCACAGAAACTGTGCTTCTGCTGTTATAACTTCGTTCACTTTGTCGTTCTTTTAATTTCTAAATCATCCTTCCCTTATTTGTTTTTTTTCACACATACAAATTTCAGGAAGAAAATAAAATATTAGACAGAATGCATCGACAGAAAGTTGCAGAGGTTGAAAAGCTTACCCAAACTGTACGTGAGCTTGAAGAGGCTGTTCTTGCTGGCGGTGCTGCTGCTAATGCTGTCCGGGATTACCAAAGAAAAGTTCAAGAGATGAATGTAATCTATTTGCGATACTTTAATAAAATATACTCTAAATAGTTTGTCGTAGATAATCCTAAAGTGGAATGCTTTTACTTATCTGTTCTACAGGAAGAAAGAAAAACTCTTGACCGGGAGCTAGCACGTGCCAAGGTAACAGCTAATAGGGTAGCAACCGTGGTTGCTAATGAATGGAAAGATGCCAGTGATAAAGTAATGCCTGTTAAACAGTGGCTCGAAGAAAGGAAGTTTCTGCAGGTTTGATAGTTTTCCATAACTTCTGACATTAGATCATAGGGGCATCTTGTCCTGATACAATTGAATGTGTTCTGAATAAAGTAAATGAGCTCACACTGGTCTCACAAAATGTTCTGCAGGGTGAGTTGCAACAGTTACGTGACAAGCTTGCAATCTCTGAACGAACTGCGAAATCCGAAGCCCAGTTGAAAGTAATAATTCTGTCCAATAGAGGGTGTATCTTAACATGATTTAGATGTTATTTCTATAATTTGTTTCTATCTCAACCTTGATAATATCCTCAGGAGAAATATCATCTAAGGCTCAAGGTCCTTGAAGAGACATTAAAGTCAACTAGCACAGGCGCTCGCACTACACCAGATGGAAGAAGTTCAAGCAACGGTCCTTCGCGTCGGCGATCATTGGGTGGTGCTGACAACATCTCCAAATTGACCTCCAATGGCATTTTACCCAAGAAATCACCATCATTTCAGCTGAGATCTTCTGGGGCCAGTACAGTGTTGAAGCATGCAAAAGGGACATCTAAGTCGTTTGATGGTGGTTCCAGATCATTGGATAGGAGTAAAAAACTTCTGAATGGAACAGGCCCAAATTTCAACAGCAGCAAGTCCTGTGATGGGACCAAAGACAATGAGACTGAGAGTAATTCATGGAAAGCGAATCAAGATGAAAAACACAATGACTCGCAAATGACAAGAACAGAGGATACTGTGCCTGGAGTATTATATGATTTGCTGCAAAAAGAAGTAATTGCCTTGAGGAAAGCTGGTCATGAGAAGGATCAAAGTCTTAATGACAAAGACGACGCTATTGAGGTTAGATCGATTTCTGATTGGTATCATGACTACCTTCACTCGCTTCGGTTTTCTGCTAAGCTTGATAGTATTTTCTGGTTTAGATGTTAGCAAAGAAAGTAGAGACTTTAACAAAAGCCATGGAAGTTGAGGCCAAAAAGATGAGAAGGGAAGTCGCTGCGATGGAGAAGGAGGTTTCTGCCATGCGTGTTGAGAAGGAACAAGAAAATAGAGCAAAAAGATTTGCAAATTCTAAGGGTCCAGTTAACAGTTCTCAGCCACTTCCAGGAAGGTATGCTTCAATGTATTAAAAACAGTAACCTGGCACTAAAATGGTTCAAATTGCTGTTAAACCTCTGTTCCGTAAAGGTTTGAATATTCCTATTTGTCTGCTTCTTAGAGATGATAGACTGCTTAATTTTGATGACTCTCTGTTAGGAGTTCTGCAAAGTAACCTCGCCAACGGCCCGGTATACTTTAATTGTTATCCCAACTTCTCTGTAGACATTACTGATCCTAATGTTATGGATACCTTGACGCTTAACGTCAAAACCAA